>JAQIXJ010002551.1:0-15456 GCA_034700185.1 Phthiracarus laevigatus | reverse complement strand
ATTAGATCTGCAAATGATTTTAAAACTTTTAAACACAATGTTAACAAAATTTTTATGTTTTAATTTTAATTTTACTTTTTATTATAAATATATATTGGTCCCCAGGGGAGAACAGCTTAGCTGACTGTGTAAACCTTTAAAAGTTAATAAAGTTACTCTAAGACGAAAGTAGATAGAAATACTCAACCAAGTTATGGAAACTTAGAACTACGATACACTTACACGAGTTCCTAAAAGGGTTAGCGAATCTGAAACTAATGTCAAAACTGTTTGTAAAACAAGAGTTGAATGGGAAGTTCCTAAGACACCTTTCTATAAAATGGTCATTAGAAAAGTGAAAACCCCAGAAAAGCAGGAAAACATAAATGGGGTTGAAGAAAATAATAACAATTCACAAGATGACAGTGACGTAGAAGAAGTTTCTGATAATGAAGAAGAAGAAGATATAATTAATGGTAATTATGCTAACTCCATCTTTACTATGACTCCTTCAATACATGCTTTCGCGGTAACTTTAAAATAAAAAAAACCGTTTCAGTACTACGAGAGTTAAAAGAAATATTTGCACAACAAAAACCACAGAAACTTCAAACCTATAATGGAAAAGAGTTTGTTAATAATTGATGATTGGGAAAAACTTCAAAGAAAACCGATCGAACCTATTAAATATCGAAATAATAAGTTAAAATTCTTTAATCCATCGTTTTTAGGTGTATTTTTGCGTAAAACTCTAGTTGGCGTATAACACATTAATATTAAAAAAGAAATTGAATTTTAATATCAGCGACCATATACTAACTGAAACTAACATTACAAACAAAGATATTATGATCGTGTCGATCTTATTTAAAATTGTTTTAGCTCTCTTTGAAAAATTGTCCGTCCGTCTGTTGACTCTTATATGAAGTACCTAATGCTGGTAAAACTTAGTAAAACCGATTATAAGAGTAAATAACAAAGGTGTAGATTAAAATATGTTAGATGGTACATAAGTATGCATTAACATAAGAAAAGTGTGCTCTCTATGAATGTTCGGTTCTTGTTTCTTTATGTTTTGTGAATCAAAGTAATCAAATAACTATAATTTGTTCATTCTTGTTTACAATTCAAATTAATTTAAATTTTGATATTCTATTTTACAATTATCAAAATTATTATACATGGAAGTTTGAATTGATTGTAATACTTTAGTATTGCACTTGAATCAAATAACATGATTTTACATTACCAAGCTATTTCCCGCTAACAATAAATGTTTAAAGCAAAGTTTTTAGATCAATAATAGTTAGTTCTTTATACCTATATTCTATCTGTTTATTGACTTTTGGATTGGATGGTTTGGTAGTTAAGCAACCTTAACTTATGTTAGCTTTGATAATAACTAAAACCGTTAATAAACTATAAACTCTAATACTTAAAAATAGATTGTAACTAAAGATGTCAATAATCGAATTTTGCGAAACTTTTACACTGAAACTTTCAGTAAATTTCTTGAAATTTTCAATTTGGGCCTTCAAACTTTCAAAAAGAAATTAAACTTTCCTCAAATTACATTTTTGGAGTTTAAACCTATTTCAGCCTATATGAAACGAAGGAAAATCAAATTTTTTGAATTTATGAATTAATATGATTGTTTAAGTCTGTAAAACCAACACAAGTTTGTACTACAAATATGTTAATTTGACTATGAATTTTTTGAAAATTTCAATGAAATATAGTGAATATTTCACTAATTTCACTGAAAGTTCCAAACCTCTTCTTACGGCACATAAATTTATTTTACTAATTAATTATTCATGTATACTTTCTGTGTTTAATTTGCAAAATTGTCATGTGTTATTCTAAATCTTTTTTAATCTTATCGTGATAATAAATTTTCTATTTTTTAATGCTTTAAATTTTAATAAAGAATTGTTTATAGGGGTTTGAGTAGTAACCGATTTGAGTTATTTAATTAACCGAACTGAACTGATCTTTTGGAAATGAATCCAAATCGAATTTGACAAAAAATCTCTTGGAAACACCGAAAATTTAACAGGCATATTAAAACGTTTACTACTTTTCTACATCATTGACGAGGTTTCAATATAATCCATCGGATGATTTTTTGTCAAATAATCCATTAATTTTAAGTTAACTTAATGTAAAATACATTGCGAAAATGCAAATGTGTGCAAATTACTATTGAATTTCATGACTGAAATAATCGACATAATTGTTTTCCTACTTATTTCCGTCAGAATTTTTTTTGTTATTTTATAATTTTTAACTTTTGAAATTAAAAGTATAATTACAACTAAACACTTAGTATAAAACCAAAACAATGTCATTCAGTCATAATCATCAGTCATAATAATAAGTGTTAAAAACCCACATATCCTATTAATTATTTAAATATTAAATTTAATCATAAATTAAGTTTCATCATAAATTTTATTGTATAGACTATATAAAACTTTATATCCTTTATATGTAAAGATTAATAACCAATAAAAATTTTGCAAAAATTTAGGAAATGGAAATCCGTTTAAAATTTTCTTGTTAAAAAGTTTCATAAATTCATTTGTGTTTTATGGAATATATAAAATAGAAGTTATAGCAATTAAATTAAAGCTTTGTCGCAAAATTCGACACTGAGTGAAGCTTTATCTTTAAGTGTATTTTTGAACTAATTTTTATATAGTTATAAAATACAAAATGTTTGCTGTAGTAGTTCTTGTTTTAACTTTACTCACCGTAAACATAGAAGCAGGTTACGGTGGTGGTGGTTATGGTGGTGGTGGTGGTTATGGTGGTGGCGGGGGATATGGTGGAGAACTTGGTGGTGATTATGGCGAATCAAATAAGGTAATGTTTATATTTGATTGCCATTACAAAATAATGTCTTATGGAATTTTTTGATAACTTTATAAAGTTTATGTTATGTTTATAATTTTTAAAATTTAGTTAACTCATGTTTAAACTTAAATTAAGTTTGATATTATTCTTAAACTTACATTTGTATTGTTTTCTTAGGGTGGTTATGGCGGAGGAGAGGAAGGTATGGAATCACAATTATTATATAATTACTATGAGTAATTAAATTTCTTTATAATAACGTTCGAAATTAGCTAATGCTACTTTTGTTGATAAGGTGGATACGGTGGTGTCGGTATACCAAAAGTACCTATCGCTGTAAAAGAAGTTGGAATCAAGCCAGCAGTCTATGAACCACTAAAGGTGCCATATGTTAAACCAATTATAAGATACACTAAATTCCCTCAACCCTATGGAAAATCACTATATCCAGGATTAAAAGGTAAGCTTATTTTATTTAATATTATCAAACAACTAGATATATGGTATATGATTATACAGTATTATAAATTAAACTTAAGTTTACATGAATTAATCTAATTATTCAAAATTAATTTTATAAATTTTTAAATCAAAAAATCGTCTATTACTTAAACAGAAAGAAAAATCGTCTGGAATTAACTATAGGAGGAAATTAAAATTAGTGTAGACCCTCTAAGATAACCGCTCTCTTTTTCATAATATCGTACTGTAAACACAACACTCATAAGATATGATGCAGCTATTATCATATGTTTTAGCTTAATAATATTTTTAACTCACTTTTTGTTAGACTATGCTTATGACCTTATCTGTCCGTCCGTAATTTTATATTAATAAAGGGATTTGGCAACTTTCCACAATGGGTTAAAAATCTAATATATTTGTTAAGTATGCAAACCTATATGTTGACCTACAACCTAACTTACAAAAATGTAAGCTCTCTGCTCTGTATAAATGTTTCGTTTTTGTTTAAAAGTGAACTAATGAACTAATAATTCATGAAACTAAAGGTCAGGAAAACAATTCACAAATCATTATATAGATTACTTTAAGGAAAATTTAGGCTGACGGCTGAAATGAGAAGTTCGAGCACTTAAAGTTGGAGAGCTTAAGCATTTCACTATACTATGAATGAGCATCGTTCTCGACTTAGCTTTTACATTATATTATTATAGATTTTTATATTTTTCACTATTTTTTATATTTTACATAGAGTTATAGTAACTTAAAGTATCTAACGTTTATAGTGTATAACAGGGTGTTCCAGAGGGAGGATTACCCTGAGTCAAAAGATTAAAAATTGACCCCTACCTAAAAATGAAAATGAACAATTCAATGTATTTTTGTCCGATGGCGGAAAAATTGTCGTTTAAATCCGAGTAGTTTAACCCCCCTCTTTAAATTTTGAAAAGTCCGAAATTAACCCCAGGCCGACATACTGGGACATACTTGTTAATCAGAGTTTTTAAGCTAAAATAATTATTCTAACAAAAACATATACAAGTTTTTAAATAAAGTAATAAATTGGTTATCTTTAAAGTATATTTAATTTGTTTTTGAAGATATTCTGGCCAAACGATAAATAGCTAGGCGTACCTTATAAAAGGAAAAATTTAGGGATATGCCATCAAAAATAAAGAAATTAAAAAAATATTTTAGGTGAGGTTTAGGTGGATTAAAAAATGCAATTCCATAAAACTTGTGGAAAAATAACTCAAGTTTGCTATTCACTTATTTTTCGTCTACAAAAAGCATGTTTGCTGTTATGAAGCAGCTTACGAGTTAGTTAATATCGTAGAACATCTTATATTACAGAAACAAAATATCATTAATCAAGTTTATTAAATTTCTCATTAAAACGTATAACAAATAATTTATAAATTTTAGTATATTGGAAATACAATAAATAATAATAATTGATTGTTTAGGACAAGTTATCCCCATATCAAAGCTGTTCGACTATCAGCCAAAGTTCGACATCACCCCATTCTTAAAGCCCTACGAAGGCGCACACTTACTCCAAAAGTACGATAAACCAATGGTAATCATTAAACACGCGCCACCAGTTTATATTAAACAGCCACCAATTGAGAAGACTATTATTAAAGAAGTTTTTGTGGAACAGCCAGTACTTATTAAGGAACAACCAATAATTAAAAAGTCAAAAACGGTTGTCATTAAGAAGAAGCCAGCGATCGTTAATATTGAAGAGAAAGCGCCGGTTGATGTGAAGGATTTCGGACAAACAGCTGTGATTAAGCAGAAAGGAGTGTATGGACCACCCATTAAAGGCGATGAAATAGAACCCGACTTAAAGTTGGAATAGAGTTACCAATTCGTTACATAATTAATTAATGTTTAATTATTAAGTCAATCAATTAAAAATAAATCTTAAATTTATTTTTTAAACCTCGACACGAACTGTGTTTTATTCGTATATATAATGAGTTTCAAGCGACATGTATGTACAAAATAATCTCATTAACTATTCGTAGACATACGGTAATGCATTTGTATTTGTTAATATTGAATTGAATCATTTTGGCGTTTACTTTCCTCAATTTATAATGTTATACTGTAGTGGTCATGCTTTTGATTGTAAATGTTCCATTGAATTTGGTGCGATAGTCGACCAATTGAGCAATACTGCAAATAGCGAGTAAACTAACCCAACCAATTCATGGCAATAACACGTTTTGTTTGAAACCACAACACGTTTGTTGTTGTCATACTTTCGTAGAAATACCCTCAACCTCTCGTATACCACCCAAAGTCATGTCACCCAATCTTATGTCCAATCATTGCACGAACAGTGCGCCAAAATATCCACTATAATGGTGTGGACCTCGAGTTGGGTTCACATTACCGCGTTTTCATAAATATTTCAACTTATTTCGGTAAAAACTGCGTTCGCATCCAAACACCATTACTTTTTGAAGCTCAACCAGCGTTTTGGACACAATGGACGCCAAACAACCCAACAGGTGCCCGAAACCATCAATTATAAATGACATTTCACTAAAACCATGTATTACTCGACTCGCAAGTCAATACAGAGTAGACTTGCTGCGGGCCCAACAATTTTCTCGGGCCGGGTTCGGACCTTAAAGTTAAAACATCGCGCTGGGTCTGGCCTTAGAATAAAATATGAGCCTTGTTATAAAAAAAGTAATAAAATTTTTATTCAACAAATATATTACGTACACGAGGTTTGGAAATTCTAATTTATTAATAACATTAAAAGAACTAAATCAAATCACATTATACATTAAAAATAAAGTTTTTATCATGTAATTAGTTTAAACTTAAAGCGAAAAAAATTAATATTCGGGCCTATGTTTTGTCGAACTGTAAAGGGTTTTAATTTTCTCAAAATAATCGCGCTCAGGCCAGGTCTGGCTGGTCCTCAACCTATCAGGCGGATAGCGGGCTCGGGCCTAAATTTATTTACGTTTGGACGGTTTACTACATAGCAAAGTATATTTAGGGAAATGAATTTTTGTTTGATTAAATAAAATTTTAAATTACCGTATAGCAGAAAATGTTTGTTGAAATTCGAGTTATATTAAATAAAAAATTGATAAGAGTGAACACACTATTTGATAATCAAAATCATTCGAAAACATTAATAGCAAACCATGTCTCTACGTTTCAAATAACCAGCATACGCATGCGCATTGCAATTAACGCTTGCCTTAAATGCGCACAAAAACGATCGTTTAAATATATGCGCATTCGCTCGATAGACGGCGCTGCGTATAATAGTTAAAAACTGGTATACTATATAAACTGTTAGTATAAACTATTTGGTTCGTCAGTATTTGAGTATCACTCGTAGGATATGAATGTATATGACTGGATATAACTCTGTATACTGTTTAGGGAGAGAACGATAAAGAAATGTCTGACTAAACTGTTTGGCTGTATATGTTGTTCTCATTTCAAAAACAACTTAAATATCAATTCATTCACAATAACTCTTAATTCTATGATTTTTAGTAAATATCTTTGAATCCGTTTAGTTTAATTGATTATTTGATTTGGACATAAACAAAATAGTATCTGAATAAAACTGTGGAACAGATCAATAAAAGCAATTCACAAAATGGTGCGAAACATGCATTTGATATATAACTAGCATTAATAGCATATACGTAGTACTGGTCCATAACACGTATACAACATAACGCTATGCAGTACTGTAACAGTACAGCGTTGTGCTGTATTACTGTATTATTTATTATGTATTATGTCTATAGATTTATAATACTATAACAAAATGGCTATTCAACCAGTCATAGACTAATACTAATTTACTATATTTACTATGTATATATTTTTACCGATTCATTCATTCATTACAGGCGCCAATAGATCCAAATCAATTGTTGGCCGCATTTTCCCCATTATTGACATCCAATGGTGGCATCAAAAATGCCAACGAAGTTCCACGACTTTCAAGGTATGATTTTATTATTATTTACACATTGATTTTTTTATTTTGTTATTTTGTTACTTTTAATTTTACATTTAGTTTAATGAAAAAGTTTTCACGAAAATTGGTGTCGCGTTGCGTTTACTGCAATGTATTGCTGTCCACTAAAACAGATGTTCTCGAAGAGTAAGTGATTATTGATTTTTTATGCTTCGCTTTAATATTTGATTACTTCGCGTATTGACCTATTGTTCCGCTTTATTCGCACTTGAATTGCAAATAGATTTCTAAAGAGTGGCGGATGGGAGACAATCCATTCGTGGATAAAACTGGCCAAAGAGAATGGAAACCACGCGTTTCTTGAGGAACTGCTCAAACTATTACTTATTGTCCCAATGACTGTGGACAGACTGAAAGAGAACGAAACGCCTAAACTAATCCATAAAATAGCTAAAAATACTGATAATAGCGGTAATTTGCTGGCAATTAAAGCTAAAGAAGTGGTGGATAAGTGGACGCTAATGATTAATCAATCGATCGAAAAGAAGGATAAGGATAAGGATAAGGATCACAAGAAAAAGAGGAAAAAGGATTCGAATGAGTCTGTGAATAATACTGTTAAAAAAATTAAGTCAAAGGCAGATATGAATACTTCTAATAACTTGATTATTGTTAACGAAAGTTGTGATAATAGTAGTGAAAAGTTTGTATCAAAACCATCTGATGAGACAATGATTAGTGAAAATCAAAAAATAGATAATGTATCGATAATACGAACGGTTAGGCCCACAACCGCTAAAGTAAAACCTGGCAAATCGCGTCTCGACGGTATCGTTAGTTCTTCCAATTCTCCGCGAAAGTTTAAAAAATTGGGTAACAATAGTTTAAATCAAAGTGTGACGAATAAAACAAAATTAAGTGACGTTAACGACATTTTGGTGATTCCTGTTAGCAATAAACCCCTTTTAGGTCCCAATAATGAAAATTTGATCCAAAACGCTACTGTTTTAACTTCTCCTTCGACTTTGGTTTCTAATTCTACTTCTAAAAAATCTTCGACTGAAATTAAACAAACAATACCCCAAACGGTCACGGCTTCAGTTAAAACTTATACATTACAGGTAAACTTAATGCGATGAAAATCGATAAAAATAGAGTGTAATATCAATGGTTACTAATTGTTTATGAAATACAAAGAGCTATCAATTTTGAGTTAAACCAATTATTATGGATCTTAAGGATACGGATATACTTGATCTTATGTTTAATTGGCTATAAATATGTGAAAACTGGTCAAAATAAATGTTTAAATACAAAGTTGAAAAAATTTGAGTGTACAAAATAAAAATGTGGTTTTGTTGCAATGTATCGTAAAGTTCGCGTTTATTTTTATCCCATCAATAAGAAAAAAACATTTACGTTCAAAGTAGATATACATTGATTTACTTTAAGCCAAAGATGATAATTTAATATCTAATATTAATATGATATGCTGATATGTGTACGAGTTATTAATGTATAAATTAATTTCTCTTAAAGTTAAAAATAAAATATTGGAACAAAATTATAATATAAAATAAGAAATGGAACGATATATTATGCTCACATATTCAGTATAATATGCATAAAAGTTTGAATGTATTGTACTTTAATATAAAGCTTATTTGTATTTATGTTTATCGTACTTTGTAAATATCAATGGGCTCTTTGTATTTCATAATTTATCATTACCTCAAGTTTTCTTCGCAAACAAAAACACTTGAATTAGAATTTAAAGCTTTATTATTTGAATTAATTATTTTAATTTGAAACAGGATTCCACAAGTTTTATGGATGCATTGATAGCACCTCCTGTATCGCAAGTGAAGAAAAAGCGTCGCACCAGTGCATCCACTTCTTCGAAAGATAATAATGAACCCACTGCTCCCAAAATTTCTTTTTATAAGGACACTGTGGATGAAAAAATAGACCTTTCGCCTACTGATAACTCTAACGACAACGAGGATAGCGATGATATCAAAATAATAGATAGTAATGCTGAACAAACGGAACCCATTGGTTTACAATCGAATATTTCTGATGAAGAGATCGGTCATTTAAATGTCGATATTAATGTTTCCGATATTATAGTGGATGAGAAGTCAGTATCGATTAGCAAACAACCGAGTGTCACAACCATTGATAAATGTAGCCCACAATCAAATAAGATTAAACCTATTTTGATGTTAGTGAAGAAAAACTCTCAAAAGTCTGTGAGGTTTGTATTCAACATTGTTTTTCTTTTTATTTGCTTAACATTTCGTGAATTATTTAATTGCATAATTTTCGGATTTAATTCGTACGCCGTTTAAAAACAAAATACAGGAAATTATGCGATTATTTATAATATACTGTTGAAATGATAAAGTTATTCAATTAAATTCAACTGATAATTTAATTGAATTGAATGGCAGAAACATGTTTACCCTTTTCTATGCGATTCCAATTAATTTAATTGTAAATAATTGTTAGAGTTATTCAAAGGTTAGTGATTTAGTTGCAGTTTATTTACTAATTTCCCTCGAAAAAAACTTTAGGTAAAATATTAGATTTATTTGTTTCTATTTTGAAAGAAGAGTTATATAAAATAAAATTCATGCGCGAGTGAAAGATATTCCGATCAGATTGGTGTCTACTTTTTCTTTTATCTCTGTTTTGTTTTAACCACTGATGGGTTGGTTTGTGTCTTTTTGTAACCTTGATATGCTTAGATAGTGCTAAATGAAAACAAGAGTAGAACACGCATAAGATGGCATATTGATAAGTGATTGTGTTTATACTATTTGTGTTTTTAGGGACTAGGATTGATAGGGGACAGACATACGGACTGACTTAGTAATCATATAATGTCAAATTTTCAATATGCCATAAAAAATTTAAAAAAGCTATATTACGTAATGAAAGTTTTATTAGTTAGATTACGTAAAATTATTTTCAAGGCTACAAAAAGACACAAACCAACCTCATCAGTGGTTTTAACCTGAATATATATGCGTTTAATTTTTTAATACAGTAACAGACATAAGACAATAATATGCATAGAATCGTAAAACGCTAACATTTTCTCTGTTATCAATATCTCAAATAAATTTTTAGCTCACTTTTCAGAAAAAGTATAGCTTATGATTTTGACCATATCTGTCTGTCCGTTCTTATGTTCGCAGTTTTATATTACTATGGGGATTTAGCATATTTTCCATTTTGGCTTAAAAACTCATATTTGTCACAAAAGTATGCATTAACTTAAAAAGTGAGCTAACAATGAATGTGTCGATCTTGTTTAACATCTGTTATTTAGTATTGTTCTTATCTAACAATTGATTTCTTATCCAATAATACTGTAAACAATATTGTTTATATCAAATTTATTTAAATTATTATTACAAAACTTATTATTACCTCTATTTCTATTACCGCAGTTTTTTATATATTACAATCGCTTTAATTTAAGATTAAAACAAGATTTGTTTCATAATTTCTATTATTAGTTGTTAGTAATTCATTATTTTTGAATTTAAATTTTTAATATTTACTAATAATTTGAAAATATTTGATTGTTTAACAGATGGGTTGAAGAGTCAAAGCTACAACAGGTGCGTTATTTCGATTTAGACGAAACCGAAAGAGTGAACGTAACGCGACCGACAGGTACTGGAACTTTCAGTGATCTCACGCGAAGTGATATGAAAAAAGAGGCCGAAGTGATGCTAATGGCGCGAAGATGTGCCAATCATTTTGATATCTCCGATGATTATCTGTCTCGAGTGAAGTCATTGGCGCCGTGGAAACTGATCCGATGTTCCCTAATACCAAGTTTAGTAGATTTAGGGAAAGATTCGCGCGAGAAGTACATTCAAATGGAAAGAATGAGAACGGTTTTGGAATCATTTTACACTCGCGACCAAATACCCGAAACTCCGCGCGAACCTGAAAGCGAGACTCATTTGAGTGATGCAGAATCGCTCAAAATAATACCACTCGAGGATGAGAATAACCCAAACAATGTTCACGACTTTTCTACTATAGATCTGCCGCAACCGAAAACTGGTGAAGTGCTTCCATCGCGAACACCCGAATTCGGTAATTCATCGTCATCTTCGAAGAGTTTTAATCGACACGCATCGAGCGCTACCAATATTCTTCCGTCGACATATCAGACACAATCACCACTTGTTGCGAATTTTGTAGCTTCTCAGCAGTTGATGCCACCGTTTGGAAGTGGACCGATGCCACAGATGCCACCGCCTGATCCTTTTGCTGCGCGCGCACCGCAACACTCAACTTCACAATTCTATCCATCAAACGGAACACCAATGCCGCAATGGAGTCACAATGATGGTACGCAAGCACCACCACCTCCACCACATTTTGCGCAAACATATCAGAATCAAGCGCCTCCAGTTCGACCCCCTGGAGGTATGGGCGCTCGACCGCCGAGACTTCCACGTAACGCGCAAAACACGATTTGTCGCCACTTCGCGCGCACAGGCAAGTGTCGATTTCAGCCGCGATGCAATTTTTTACACTCTCAGCCCAATGAGGGCTAGAAAACTAATTAAAAATGAGTGACGAGTTGGACGAAAACAAGATTATATGGATTTCTGTTGCGTTAAATCTAATTTGTTGAATATCTTCACTCTGTTAAGTGCTATTTCTCTTTTCTCTCTAATACTTTTTTTGGTTGGCTTTTGTTTTATAAGAACATATTACCATAAGTTAAAATCATAAGTTATTTTGAATCTTGTAATTAACCGATCGATCGAATTGATATTTATATACCATATATTAACAATACAATACGTATAACTTTATTTAATTGTTGAAAAAATAACTGTTTAATGAGTAAATTTAAAATGAAATAATAATAGATTATTTTCTAGTGTATAATTTTGTTTCTTTTTTTAAAAAACTAAAAGGAAAATTGTTTTATGAATAATACGAGGAAAAGATGTGAAGGATTAAATTAGTTATAAAAATTAGTGTATTTCATAACTTTTTTTATATATTTGAATGAATGGAAATATAAATTGTAAAAATTGTATAATTAAAAAGTTATTTTATTTTTTAATTTGTTAAAATAATAAGTTATAAAATTGCGTTTATGTATATATAACGTATAAAATGCATATATCAACCAATTTAATACATTGAAAGTTATTTTGAAAAAAATAAAAAATCTGTGAAAAATACTGCTGACGTGAAATACTTTACTTTTATATGGCATACAACTGAACGCTTTGCATTGCTTTGCTTTGCTTTTTTTTGTTTATTTGTTTGATATAAGTTTTTATTTGATTGAAAAAATAAACATACAAAAATTTAAATAACTCGATAAAAATAATTCTAAAGATAAATTAATAAAAATATACGTGTAATGTATAATTATAATATATATTGTGATTAATTAAATATAAAAACACCATAAAATAGAAGCATTAAACTTAAATTTAATATATGCTTATAAACACAGAATTGCGGTTAAGTTCATACTTCGGATTAAATGAAAAGAAAGACAAACACATGCATATATTTTTTATTTACATTGAAATGTGAATTTTATTAAATGACTGGATTCAAAAAATATATAAATGATTTATCGTATATTATTAATTGGAAACCATTATTTCTGTTTTGATTGATTTACTTCCAAATCCTAACTTTTTGCTGTTGAAATGGTCGCGCTCTCATTTGCTGAGACATCGGATAATATGGTAAATAATATTGCATTGGAAATGAGTGCTGAGCTTGAAGATTGTGATGTACCTGTTGATGAAGCTGATGCGATGGCATTTGTAAATGAATTGTCTGCGGCTGTGCCTGCTGTTGGACCGATAACTGTGGAATAACGTTTGATGTGAATGGTATCGCTCCTACAGGATGGCTAACCTGATGAAAATTTTGCCCAAACAGATTAATTGAAGGATACTGTTTCCGTTTCGATTTCGATGTCGACATCGGTATTATGGGAAACGCTTGAGAGAACGCTGTATCCAGATTTGAGTCGAAATGTTTAAAAGTCCAACCATTATCGGTGGACAATAATTCGTCGAGAAAATTCGCTGTACTCATTGTTTTCTTCTGCTTATTAGCTTTACTGTTATTTCCGAGTTTATCTTTATTTCTTTGCTTAACCGGCTTTTGTTGCTGAGGTTTTTGCGACATAACAGCGCCAATTTCATCTGATGGCAAAACGTCCGCCACATAACCATTCAATTTCTTATTCGGACCTAATTTTGTCGGGTTTTCTAGTGATAAATATTTTGGATCGACATTCGGTCTCAGTTTTGATGCGATCACTTGTTTTAACTGTTCATCAAAAAATTGCTGTTGCTTTTGGGAAAACTTCAAGTTAAGAGGAAATTGACCATTGTTTAGATCTTCATCTTTATTTGGAATTATTTCAGATAATTTAATTGGTCTGAATCGTTCGTGAAATACGTAGTTAATGCCATTTTGGTCTTTAGAATTTCCATTGTTATTCGACACACCCGATCCTTGATATTGTTGCTGCGATTCCTGGAAACTTGTTGGCCTCTGATGCTGACGATTATCCTTTTTATGCTGTTGTTGATGTTGACTGTGTTGCTTGAATTTAATATCTCTGTTAGTTTGCGGTGCGTTATAGGTTTGCTGCTCTGGTATTCTATTATAATTGATAGCAGACTCTACCGTATATTGAGTATTATGCATATTTGATTCTGGAGTTAAATTTACATTTTTATTCTGCGCATTTTTCTTGTTATGCTGTATGTTTTGATGAGACTGATATTGTGGCAATTCTATCATTTCTATTATTTCTTGAGCCCATTTCGGTTTTAGTTGAGTTTTTTGATAATTATTAACCGGCTCTCTAAATGGTAAATCATCTTTAATTTCTTGGGACCATAAGTTTGGCTTTGCCGCCTCTGGAGTTAAGCTTTGTTGGAACACTGGTTCACGGTTTTTATTTGTATTGTGATGATCCTGTGTCTCTGGTTTGTGCTGATATTTTTCCATACTATTCCACGTTTGCATCACAGCACTATTTTGTTGAGGCTTTCCATTTTCTTGTGGCAACTGATCAACAACTTGTTCTTTAACCGAAAACCACTTTGGTTTAGTATCCAACTCTTGATTACTAGTATGAGTTTGCGTTCTTACCGGATGATCGTTATATTCGATAGTTTTTGGTGGTATTTGATTGAATGCCTCATTTTGATTAATTTGTGGCCATCTCTCTGGTCTCTCTGTTGTTGTTGTTTGCGGTGTTTGTAAGTATTGTGGTATATAGTCATTCTGCGGTATTATCCAATTTTTTACGATAACAGGTGGCTCATTATGATGCTGTGGTGATTGAGGAGGCCGTGGAGGCTGTGTTTCAAAAAATGAGCTAAAATCAAACATAGGTGCTTGTGATTCTTGTTGTGCTTGATTTGATATTTGGGCGTTTGATTGTTTCTGGTCTTCAGCAACATCTGATAAATACGTTTCTAAATTATTCTGTTTAGTTGGTTGTCTAGTTCTGGCAGTCGACGGCGAAGATGATGGCTTTTGCGTGGTTGAGGTTCTTTGCGGCAATTGCGGAACGGGTTCGGTTTGGGCTACAGATATATATTGCTTATCATTTAAGAATGGATAATGTTCTATCTGTTCGATAAATATTTGCTCGTTTATTTTATTCTGATTTTTATTTGGCTCTAAAAATTGATTATTATTCGGCTCTAAAAATTGATTATTATTCTCTGATACGATTTGTTTTTCAATGGGTTTTTCGAAGTTATTTGGTGGAGTATTTTCTTTATAAAACTGGTGCTGTTGTGTCACTGTCTGCTTCTTACGAAAATTGGGTTCACTATAACTCACAACTGGAATGTATTCTTTTTCATTATTATTATTATTTTCATTAGTTAGTGGCCCAAAGTTATTATTATTGTTATCATTATTATCGCTATTAATTTTCCGATCGGTTTCAGTTACATGACCATCGTTTGCGTTAGTGTTCGGGTTTCGGTAACGATCACCAAAATTTCCACTAAAATAATTGAATGCGTACGTCTTATTGTTTTTGTTTTTGCTTTTATCTAAATATGAAAAACATTTATGCATTAATTAAAGCATTTAAAACAATGATTACAGCAAATAATTTAAATATTTTTTTTGTCTGA
>JAQIXJ010002550.1:0-15458 GCA_034700185.1 Phthiracarus laevigatus | reverse complement strand
AGTAAAGATTAAAATCCCTTTATTAGAATAAGAGTGCGGACGGACAGACGGACGGACGGACGGACGGACGGACGGACGGACATTCCCAAATCCATATATCTGTCTAAAAAGTCAGATAAAAAATACAAAAAGTAAGCACAAAATGGGCATTAAAGTGATCAAAAATGGATAAAATTGTGTCGAAATAGGCAAGAATCTGATAAAAATGTCGAAAATTTAGGTTAAAAATTGACTAGCATATGCCGCTTTTTGCTGAAAAAATAGTTAAAAAACCAAAAATATTGCCAAAATATACATGTTACATAAAATGACCAAAATTAAGAATATAAATTCTGTGGCATATGCCGGTTTTGACATCAAACAGAGATTTTCAGACTCAAAATGGCAACAAATTGCCCAAAATCTAGCCAAAATGGGCAAAATTAGGCAAAAATGACAAAACTTGATTAATTCTAAAAGTTTGAATAAGCCGGTTTTTGCTGTAAAAAATTGACTTTCAGTCTCAAAATGGTTAAAAAATACCAAAAAAAACTGGCCGCAATGAAGAGGGCTAAAATAAAAAAATTTGATTAATTCTAAAACTGGTATATGCCTGTTTTTGCTGTAAAAATATTTAATTATAGACTTACAATGGTAATAAACTACATAAAAACTGGACGAAATGGGCAATATTAGGCTAAAATGACTAAACTTTTAATAATAACTTAAGTGGCATATGCCGCTATTTGCAGTAAAAATATGGATTTTTAATCTGAAAAGGTCGCAAAATCTTGTCAAAATATGGAAAATTAGGCAAAAATTAAAAAAATTAAAGTGGCATATGCCACTAATAAGCGATATTAAAGTGATTTATTTTTGATTTCATCTGATTTTACCATAATAGTTAACTTATAACAGAAAATAGTAAATAATGAGAGCGAGTGAAAGAAGTGAGGGAGAGACCATATACTATCTAAATATTAAACAGCAAAGTCAGATAATATGACCGTATCGATCTTGTTTATAAAATAAAGTTTAAATCCTAAACATATATTATGCTACGAAATTTTTAATGCATACATTTCAAAACTATTTATTGGCTATTAATTTTATAGCTCATATATTTACAAAATTTATTTTATCATAACATTTCATTTGGTTTGAACAAATTTTTGATTAAAAAATAATTATCATCTATCGAAAAGGTAACCAAAAGTGGGCTATTTTCCACCAACATATATTGGAGTACAAAGTACTAAAAAAGAAAATAAAAAGTTTAAATTATTTTGGACATTCATTTGAAACAATCTGACCCACTATACCCACAAGACAATAAAAGTCTTACATACCCTGACAACAGATTTTGTAAGCGTAATTATTTTATTCATAAGTTTATAATTTTGAAGAAAATAAAGCACAAAATAAAGTTAAAACTTAGCTATTGCTCTATTTTATACCTTATATTTGAAGTTATTAAGATAATTTTTTTGAGATACAGTAAAATTTTTTCCAAAGCAATTCTACTTTCATAGGTTATTAATAGATTATTAGTCTAAATTAATAATAAATAAATTATTTAAATTAGAATATTATCAAGAATGAGGAACATTAGCGAAAATACACAATGTAAAATTTAGAGTAGAATTTTCATTTTCGTTTTATATTTAAAACTATGAAATAGTTAGAATATTGTGTTCAATATATATATAAAATATTATTCAATTCTCATTATCTGACTCATATTGATTCAGAGTATTATTTGTTTTGAAAACAGGTAATCAGGGTTAAAATTTTGTTAATGGACAAGTTTTAAAAATTTCCTTTCACTCAGAGTTAAAATTTATTTATTCAATATTTTATTAAACTTTTCAAGTTCAAGTATTTTTTTTGTCTCCCTTTTAATAAAATACAAGATCGATATACCATTATGCTTAGAAAATTACTCAATTTTAGAAAATACTTCCAATTATAAAATAAAATAGACCGATTTTCTTTTATTAGATAAGATATAACCCTTATAAAAAAATATAATACATAATTCATAATTAAATGTCTTCATGTCTTTACAAATTTTCTCTTTTAAATGCTAAAAATTGTACAACAAATTATTTTGTATTTTTAAATATTTTTTACTTATTAGATAATTGATATTTCTAAAAATTAAGTATTAATATTAATTATTGACACTAAAAATAAATATAAAATAATATTAATAAATTTTAATGTATTTTTTAATTCTTTTTAAATTCTTTAAAAAATGAAGTTTTAAAAATTTTAACATTAATACTAATTATTATATTAATGGTGCAAAAGTTAAATAAAATATTAAAAATGTATGAATAATTTTAATGTGCTTATAGAAACGTCTTGTTAATTTTTACTGAACGCGAAAAACAAAAGCGTGGATATTTTATAATTATGTTATTGACATAATATTTTATTAAACTTTAGTCTACATAAAATAATAAATAATACAATATACATATCCAAAAATTAAAGTATTGATATCAAAGATGTGCTATTTAATCCATAAGTGCAGATAAATTTTATACTTATGCCACGACCAGTCTGGCTTTATTCTTAACATTTGTGTGGACTATATGGACTGGCGTTCACATCACTGATTGATATCTTATAATTATATTATTGACATAATATTTTATTAATCTTGACTCTATATAAAATATGCTTATTGATACTAAATTGGCAATTATTAATATAGATTTACCGCTATATAAATATGGATTTATATATAAACATGACATTAATCACTATTTTAAAAACTGTGAATCCAAAAGAAAAACACAAAAATACAAATGTGTTTTAATAATTATTTGGCTAATTATTAATTTTATCCGAATATTAATCTATTTGAAACAAATAAAAAACAATTATCTGCCCAAATATTATTTCGATTTATATCAGTATATTGGAAACGCTGTGAAGTATAATATGATGACAACCGGTATTGTCTACTTTCTACCGATTTGCATCATTTACTTATTTAGTCAATGTATTCATTTAGATTCGGTGTTAATTAATATATTATTGGTTATTAAACAAATCAATTCTATTCAAACCATTAAAATGCAAACACATTCGAAATATTTTATTTTAATAAAATCAATGAAAACGATTATTGAATATATTCGAAATATAATTATGGTTTTAAATGCATTCACTTTTGCTATTATTTTTTATATTAATTACACGATTGAAGAGTTTATTTATTATGGAATTATAGCTTTTATTCTCAATTATAGCAATTTTTATATTTCGCTATCAATCATTTTATACAGTTTTCTTTATTTTTTCATCGTTTGTTATTATTTTGTGCTTAGAATTCGATTTATACATAATGAGTTCAAAAAGTTATCTAAAACTATCAATTTTTGCTTTAATATGTTTGAACAGATATATTCTGATTACAATGATATTTGTTATTCAATAAAGATTTATAACGATTTCTGGAAAAGATATTATTTTTGTCTCACTTATGCAATAATACCTATAAATTTAATTTTATTACATTTAGTTCTATTTGGAAATTTTCCACCGATTGTTAGAATATTAGCAACATTGTTACTTATGCAATGCCTTATTTCACATTTTTCATTGAACTCATTGTCTGCAACAATAAACAAAGAATTGTTTCAACCATACAAGTTATTGTTTATATTATATATTAAGGAAAGTAACTATTTACGACTTATTCAAAAATTTAAGGTTGATTTTCTTGATACTTATTAAAACTTAACTTTAATTACATGTTAACTGAATAATTTCTTAAACAATTTTAGTTATTAACAGCAATAGAAAGAGTTAGCGATTGCCAAAAATTGATTGGATTTTCGTGTGGAAATCAGTTCGTTATAACACCTATTATTTCTTTTAAAGTAAAAAATAACATAAATTTATTACCATTAGGATCAAAACTCAGTCTCACGGTTTTATAGTATTATTGAGAAAAAGATTAAAACTGAAAATAATGCAATTCACAAACCATATCAGAGGTATCAAAAAGAGAATTTGCGATTTTTAGTTTTTTATGCATATTTGTCTTCAAAAGTCTGCAAAACTGTACCAATAAAAAATGTTATATAAAATGTTTAGTATAAATTATAAAGCATAATGACTTTTTTAGTACACTTTTGCAGAATGCTGACGCCAAATATGCATAAAAAACTAAAATTAGCAAATTCCCTTTTTTATAGCTCTTCTATAACACCATCAAACAGTGTATAATCCTTTTTCAAGTTTTCAATTAAGTTATAAACTGATTTGCAATGACTATATTCCTTTTTAAGTTGAGATCACATACTGATTATATTTATCCAATATTTGTTGTATGTTGTTTTGACGCGTGAGTTTTGATCCGAACTATAAATCGATACTACAATAAATTATTTTTAAACAATTTTAAATTTATTGTTTTCCACAGATGGTTATAATTTTTGGTCGGTTTTATCTCCTCACAAATAAATTTGCAAACTCTTTAAAATAAAATTAATAACCATTAAATCGCAGACATTCCACTACAAAGTCTTTAACTTAATTATTTTTGTACAATAACACAAATGCTAAAAATTAAAAGAGCCTAAATTAATACAAACCCGTTCAAACAATAATTGATATGTATCACTTACCTAGAAATAATATTCTAATTAATAATCCAAACTAAAGGTTTTCAATCATGTTTAATAATTAAAAAATATTTTTTGTCAACAATTAAAACGAATAAAATATAAAAAAACAGTGAATTGTTTACATAAATAATTTAAACAAACAATTTCTTAATGGCCGCAAGTAAACCGTTCCACGTTTCAGAAGCGGTGGGTATTATTTGGTCGACCGGCAGTACAAACCCATGCGTTCCTCTGTCCCTTAACTCTACTAAGTACGCGTTCACTATTCCTAATTTCGAGTAAATCCAGTCCATCATAAAACCAGATCCAACGTAAAGCGATGTGCTTAGCGGTCCAATTTGATACTTCACGCCATTTGTGTTGTAAACGGCGTTCTGGATGTCGCGCAATACGCTCATGTGGTGGTTATGGTGTATCGGAGGATCTTTTGTGTACGCGTACGGAGACGCCCAAAGTTGGTTAAAAGAGTGCAACGAAATTGTTAGTTTGATTTGATTTCGTAAGCCCCATAGAAGATCACTAACTGCTTGAACTTCTGGTTCGGAAAATGCCACTAAATTCATTGATAAATGTAAAATATTATTAAAATCATAGTATTGTGTAGTTATTAAGGTGTTATATACTATGGATTTGTAAATAATGCACTAACATCTTACTGTATATTGAATAATAATTGAAAGATGGAGGAATGTGTTTGGTAACGACTTGGTATTTTGAAATCAATAAAAACATGAATTTTAATTAGACTGCATAGAAAGTAAATTTCGAATTTTTTTTGTTGATATTCTTCGTTGATATAAGGCAATAATTATAGATACGCTCAAGAATGGCAACGTTATTTTGTTAAAATGATACAAATTATAATTTAAAGTTGCTATAATTATACGTGGAGTTAAAAAACAAAATATTTAAGAATTTATTTCTAACATAAATATATTTACGGACAAAAGCATATGAAGCGTATTAAAGCATATTTGAAGGGTGGAAAATACATATATATTCCCTTCAATAATAAATGGATAATAAATAATTAATTAGTCAGCACTAGATTAGATTTTTTAAATTTTTTGCGCCCCTTATTAAAAATAATTAAGCATGACCATTAACCTAAAAATTTTTATTAACAAAAATATAACAATAATTAGTGAGAAACAAAGTAATCAAAATTAAAATAAAGTTTTTAGAAAAAGTTTGAACGTATACCGCTTTCACAATATACGTTCAAACCACAAACATACTTATGTCCTGATCAGTATGTTTGTTAAATTCATATTATTGCAACGCCTCTACCAAACTACCAACTTAATGGCTAGATATTATTCATTGCTTACTTTTTCACTTATATATAAGTGAATTCATACTGCAAACTACATTACAGTTTATAAATTATAAAAATTCAATTATTATCTCATTCACTACAAACAGACAGACGTGCAGACGGAGGACAAGATTAAATTTTTCTAATTAAATACTACATATTTATTAACTATAAATTTGTAGACAGTAATGAATTTATAAATTAATTTATTTTCTATTCCATTAGGAATAACTTGATTAATAAATTGGACAGTAATAGGTACGAAAAATAATTATTATACATAATGATAACTTTAAAGTAAACAATAATTACCAGGTCCTCCATATAAGAACGAGCACGGATTACTACTGGATCCTTCGCCCAAAAAATTAATATCATAATTACGATTCAGATCAACGCCATTACAGCGATCCAGCGAACCGCCTATACTATTCGGACGCCTATTTTTTCTCCACAATCTATCGGTATTCCACGTGTACTCATACCCGTCCACATTAATCACAGGAACAATAATGAAATTCTGCTTAATTCCGGACGTAATTGCGTGCTCAATAATGTACAAAGCGGTGGCCACTGTTATCCATTCGCGCGAATGCGTGCAGCCGTCAATAAATATAATATTAGTGTCCGACGGGTTGTTTTGTATTTCCACCGCTTTTATTGAACGGCCCTCGTGACTGGTGCCGATGTCGAACACCTTGACTCGACTTAGTTTACTGATTACTTGTAGATATTGGTACACATTGGTTAGAGGGTGATAGCGATCGAGAGAAAATGAGGGAACTAGTGCTGACTGAAATGAGTTTACGCCCGCAGTGGTGGCCGAGTCCGATCGCAGGTCAGCCGAGTCTAACCACGACTGTATGTTTCTGGAAAAAATTTTTGCGCTCCGTATTTTGCGCAGATGTTTGTGGTGAACGCTTACGTACGCGAATGTTTCGTTGCCCGAGTTGTCTAACCACAGTATGTCATGCTATTCAAAAGTACGTAAAAGGGAGCGGTTTTTAAATTATTTATATGCGATTTTTTGCTTCATAAGTTTGCGCGTATTTTTTGCTTTTATTTTATTTTTAAAATGCGCGTAATTTTGGCTTTCTTATGTTCAATTAACAGATTTTAAAAAACTGAGCTATCATTAAAATACGGATATTTAATTGACTTTCTGAAAAACTCTATTTATTATTCTTTAGAATCTATATTTTAAAATAACTTCATTTATAAATTTGCCAATCATACTATTATCATATAAAAATAAATAAGCTACATATTTAGTATATTAATGTTTTAGTGATTAATGATACTGCGCTTATGTGCGAGTAGTGAACCAATTAATTCTATTTACTTTTCCTTTTACTTGAAGGTCTAGCGAACTATGAAACCATTATTTTTAAACTTAAAACGCGGAAAAAGTAAAATAAGAAAACTAATAAATAGGAAATAATTGGCTATTTTTTCAATAACAATATTTATTTTTTGATTTTGGGACCATAACTAAATATAGATAAATTACTGAAAAACTAGTAGAGGAAAAGTTGACATATATATATTTATTTATTTATCTTACGCTATGTTCCTCAGGCGGCGAAGTGATCCCATTCGCGTCGATGGCTAACAAGTGTAGACTTTCTTGAGGTATTCGCACAATTGCGTGTCTAAAGCGTGTGACAGAAAATAAAAGTGGTTTTCCTCTTAAAATGACGCGTACATTTTCCTCAATCAATTAAAAATTTATCGACAAATTAAATAATTAATTGCAAATATTTTTAAATTAGGTAGTTTACGATACGTACGTTTCGACGCTACCGGCTTAATACATATTTGTCTGAGAGTGGATATCACTCAACATTGCGTGTAAAAACTAAGACTAGTTTTTATGACATATAAGAAGTCATATGACTAAATATAGTCTGCCTCTCTCATTATATATATTTATACCCTTGTATTAACTAGTTATAAATATTTTAAATTAAAAAATAAAAATATATAAAAAAACCTTAATTATAACGAACTAAATAAAATACTTACTCGGAATAGTTTCGCTTGTAAACCGAGCACAACGAACGACTGCACGTGATTAACACTAGAAACACTAATTGTAGCGTCAAGTTATTAGGATATTGATATATGGCACTCATTCGTGGATCGATTATCACTAGGAAAAATGGTCCAACATTTTAGTATTACCGATATATATTTATTTTGCGTTTAGTACTGCAACAAACACACACACATGCACACTAAAACATACCACCACTCGTTCGGCTTCAACGGTTTTACTGATTCCGAAACGTGTGGCGCAAAAGTTCACTGACAGTGAAAATTTAGGTTATCGTACACTAAAACGAACTCTCACTTTGTCTCTATTTTTCACTCGAAAAAAGCGATCGCTTTATGTGCGAAGCAAGTGACAGTGAATTTTAAATCTAGTAAATCAGCAGCACATTTACGATCTCTTCATTTTCGTTTCAATGAGAGTGAATCACTTTTGCTCGTTCCTAAATATTTAGTACAAACGCGTAGCAAATATAAAAGCGACAAAATAAAATAAAATTCGCGAGATTAAAGTCGTCGTGTGATGAATAAAACAAAATGTTTTTAAATAAATTTTTTTCTAAAAAATATTAAACACTATTTATTCAAAGTCAAATGAACATAGCATAACCATACAAGAATCTTACTTTGCTCGCACATAAGAGATAAATGAGTTTTTTGATAAAAAGTAGTGATGTTAATTAGAGCTACGATTAGTCGAACGTATTTGTCGTAATAACGACTGACGACTAATTGAGTACTGCACGACAAAAATTAGTAATAAGCGCACCAAACATTAACTGAATTCTAAAAAAACTAGAGCCTTTAGGGCTAAACCATTATTATGGTGACTGTTTAACCTCTTACAGCGTAGTAAATTAATAAAACGCATTTATTCATTTGCCTCTCAGATTATAAATTTTGAGTAACATTTAATTTTCTTAAAATGCTTATGATAATGACTTGAACTTTTATAATGTAACCACAATATAATGTATTTTTATTTTTATAGTTTTTACGGGAAATTGTGTTAAACTGGTACTACTGTAGATTAGACTATGAATTTAGTTTAGTGGAGAATCTCAGGCTTGTGTACAATGAACAATGAAAACGTTTGACATCGCTATACTGTTCAACCCTTATATGGCTTTACTTAATGTATTGAATAAATGACTGTATGGTGCCTTAAAGAGTTAGTTAAATAATTAAGTGGAAATGTGGGTGAAAGTGATTGATGGATGTAATTGAAATTAGCATTTAGTATTGCTCTTATCTTTCAATATTCCGCTATCTTATAAATTAGTTTTTATAGCAAATAAATTCGCATAAGTAAATAAATATTTAGCAAAGTTTGAATAAAGTATTTATATTCCCCAATAATTAAAGCATAAATATTTTATTTAATTGCTTATAATCACATGACTTTACTCATCTGCGAATCTACTATTTCTCGAAGTAATTTTAATTTTGTAATTTGTTAGCGTTCGTGCCATTATTAAATGAATTGCTTATTAATAAAAATAATTTATTTTTATTTTTTAAATTAATTTATATTAATTGATATAATTTTAAATTATCTATTAATTTAAAGCAAAACTATCTAAAGAAAACATTGATTTGAACGGTTAAACAAACCGTTAGGTCTTTACTGTTTCCACATTTCCATTCAAGAACTTAGGCTGAAGTAACCATTACTTTCGTTCCAATACCTCCAATAAGAATTGTAGGAAACAATCCAATGTATTTTATGTTAAATATTTGTTCATAAAATAATTCAGTATTTCGCTTAAAATACAGTAAAACTTCACTACAGTATTCGTTATCTATTTTATTGAATTTCAATCCACATGTTATTTTATCTCCTTTTACCCAATTCGGTCCTTCTCTTAGGTTACGGCGGCCATAGTCAAATATATACGCAAACCCATGACTATTATACATCATGCATTTGTATTTAACTTTTTCTTTGTTTCCATTCAAATAGCAATAAGACAAGCATATGGATACGTATTTGTTGTCTCCAAATTCAAGCAATTCTACATTAAATTGATTATTTTGTTGAGTTAGTGGATATATTGATTGCGCAAATTGATGAGCACAGAATGCGGTGTATTCATCAGTAGGCGTTTGTTTGTAACACTCGATAATGTTGTGAATCACCATCAATCCGTTAGGACTGATCCATTTTTGTTTATTTAGTTCCATCAGATCTCTTTTAAGTTCGATTACTTGTTTTTGTAGAGAAATTACTAAATTTGCCAAACTTTTCGTACAATTGTGGAGTTCGTACTCTTTTTGAGTCATCTCTAATCCACACTCTTTATCGCACGAGACTTTTAATTTCGGATTGAATAAGCAACTATCAATATGACTTTGAAGTGCTTCCAAATTGATAACTGATTGACACCCTTGTGGTTCTTTACAATTAAATAGTTAAAAAATAGTTATAAACAGTAATATCACATGAAACACAATAAAATAAGACAAAATTAGTGAAATTCATAGTTTTGTAAATCAAAAAAAAATTCAGAACTCAACCCGAACCCGACAGGTTTTATCCCGCCAAAACTCAATGGGATTAAACCAAATCCGATTCTTCGTCTTTTTTTTGTGAAGCAATTTTTAGTGAACTTCTAAATATTTATAACAAAAAATATCTTATTTAAAAATTGTAATAGCATTTCAAATAATAATTATTGTTATAAATAAAGTTGCAAAAAGCCCAAAATTTTTTATATATTTTTTTTATCATATTTGTATTATTTGTTGGGTTCGGGTTTTGTACTAAAAACTATCGAAATCCGATCCGAACCCGACGAGTTTATATCTGATCCGAACTAGACATATCGAATATATGTTTACTAGATTAATGCCCAACATGTAAATTCTTTACCATATACTGTGTGCGCCAGTCCACACTAACCCATACAAATGTTAAGCAAAGTAGCAGACTGGGCATATATATATAACATTTCTATGCATTAGTGGATCATATAGCAAATATGTGTTCTATACTAGAGATGAGAAATTAGGCTGAACCTAAGGTTAAATGGTAGACTCTAGGCTGACAGGTTATAAGCTGTAGGCTAGAGGTGGAAAAACTTTAAAACTGAGAGTCCCGTCCTGTCCCGTTAATTTTAGGTTGTATTGATTTTCTTTAATCTGTCCTGTTTTAGGAAATATTTATTTCTGTCCCTTCCTGTCCCGAAGCTATTTTATTTTTAGCTCACTTTTTTTTAGAAAAATGAGAGCTTATGCATTTGACCATGCCCGTCTGTCCGTCTGTACGTTCGCAGTCTTATATTATAAGGCGGATTTCTCGATTTCTTTAAATTAATTAAGGGATTTTGACTTTTTTCAGTTGATCTATCTATTAAGTTTTTTACATAAGTAAACCTTAACCTATGAAAAAGTGAGCTCTATATGAATGTGTCGTTCTTGTTTTCAATATAAAGCTGTCAGAAAATCGAATAAAAAATTTAATCTTAGCTTTCATTGAAAGAAACTCAATACTTCTATAAAAGATATAACACAAATCATTTCACTAAAATGCTTGTAATAAAATTGAAAAAGTTAAAATTGAACGATGTTTACACAAGAAAAGATGATCATTTATAGATCCTGTCCTGTCCCGTCCCAATATGTTTTCAGGTCTACTGTAGGCGTATGCTAATATTAAAAAATAATTTTTAAATGAATATTTCAAAATGATGAGCAATACTTGAAACATGAAATTATTATGCATTTCTCTAGTAGATAATTTTTCTTATTAAACTAATTTACAGTAAATAAAAGCCTAAAGGGTTAGTCCGTCTATTTATGTTGTACGCTGTTAGGCCACCTAAAACTATCATCTCTATTCTATACAAAAGTATAATTACAAAATTGTCTCAGTTTTAATATATTTAAAAAAAATTTTTCATAATTATTTTTATAAATATAAAATCTTACCAAAATCGCATTTTATCATCAATTTAAGTAAAATATTTTGAAATGGCCCACATATTGGTTCAAATTGTTCAATACTTAAATCTTTTCTATCAAGCGGACAACTTTTATTAATAGATAGCCACTCTTTTATGCATTTATCACAATAAATGTGATAGCATTGTTTTGTCGCTTGCACTCCATTTTCCAAAACCATAGTACATATTGGACAAATAAACTCATCGTCCACTTCTGTAATAAATCGGCTTAAATCATAACCCATTTGGTTTAGTAATTTAGGTATTGTTATTAAAAATATAATTAATTAAACAAAATGGCATTCTAAACATGCTTGTAATGAACAATGAAAACGAAAAGTTAAAACAATAAACAATTAAAGTCATGTATTTTATGATAATGTTAGAGATAATTTTTTAGAAAAGATAATAAAAAATAGTGAAATAAACGTAAGTACAAATTCTAAATTAATAATCAGAGAAAATAGAGCTCAGTCGAGCTCAATTAAATCATCTAAATTAAAATAGAAAATTTAGTTTAAATAATAAAGTTCAAAGCCCGCAATATACTCAGATTGTAAATTGTAATCATGCCGACCCTCTGTATTGTAATGGATTAACGCGTAGTTCACTTACTTTAACCTGTGTGCAATGAGTCATGACTTTTTCGGAACTAAAACATCAAAAATTCGGTAAGAAATTCGGAAAAAATCGAGTTATTTATGACACATTTAGGAAAAATCGGAAATGTTTTTTGTAGTAAATTAATAGATATACAAATATAATTGTTGTTTCATTAACATACGACAGTGAGAAATTTATCCAAACATCTTTTTTTAACTGCACATTTGTTGGTTTTTGAATTATTTATCGTTAATCTGATAAATTTTTCACAAAAAACATCATTTTATTCTTTGAGAAGTCTTGTAAAACATACCGTTTTAAAATTCTATGAATTTATACAACCAATTTTCACTTAATTCTATTTTTCGGATTAATTCCGGCAAATTTCGGAAATTTTTAAATAAACCATAATTTCGGAGTTTTCGGAATTTTAAATTAGTGTAAATTTGATTGCAATAAGTTATTTAATTTATATACTTGTAATTCCGAAAGATTTAGTAGATAATAAAAACGTAGGAGTTGCGAAAAAGTCTCGATTCTGATTATCAGTTTATCCTAACAAAACACGTTTCAGTTTAAATACGTCGATCACTTTATTACTATCTTAACTATCATTGTTTCAATTTTAATCATGCATCTATTCATTATATATTTTTATTTTGTTGCAATAAATAATAAATTATTAAAATCTCAAAAATTATAAACTGTAATGTAGTTTTCAGTGATAAGTTACTCATATATAAATAAATAAACAAACGTTGAATTGTAACTAAACACTCAGTGGTTAGTATATGAAAGAAAAAGCCAGGTTAAAAATCCATTACGGATTGGAGTTTGATCCTATGTCGTGAAAGCGGTATTCGTTTCAAACTTTTTTATAATTATTATTCCGGATAATAATTGTAAAATTTTAGTATAATTGAATTAAATAAATGTGAATCTGTTTTTTTGACTTCTGCAGGTGTTGTCAATTATTGACTTCTACGCAATAGTTAATAAAAACTGAGAAAGTATTACTGAGAAATTCTGCGCTAGTAATAATAAATCAACAATTAAAGTTTACAAAAAAATTTAAAAAAAAATATAGCGAGTAATGCACAAAACAGATAAAGAGGTAACTAAAACAATTTCTTTTCCGTATTCTTACGTCATTTCGCGAACAAACCTCATAACTAGTGGATTATTTCGGAGCGACAGTTCCACCAAACATCGCAATTTCTCGATTTCCGGCGGAAGCGTTGTCAACTGGTTCCTATGTAGTGCCAGAGACCGCAGCGACTTTAGATGTGCGATCAACGACGACAATGACCGCAGCTTATTCTCGCAAAGAGACAATGATTTCAGTTGCAGTCGACTCACTTCGGGCAACGTTTGCAACTGATTTTCTCCGATATTTAAAATTCGAAGTGACTGCAGCCGATAGATCTCTCGCAGAACGGTTTAGATACCAAGTACAGCGATTTAAGGCATACTAACTCAAGAATCTCGGACAGAATTGACCTGAACTGGTGGGAAGTAATCAAAAATAAAATATCTCTTTTTCTCAGTTAATCACAGACTATATTTCCGCCAAATGATAAAACCCGTAAACTGGAAGCAAATGTTCGGCCAAAATCCATAGGCAGCGAGTGATCGTCGAGAAGATTATTGGCGCATATAAGTGCGCGTAATTCAGTTAATTCGCATATCGCTGGCGAAATCGATTCCAGTTGATTGTGAGACATGTACAACATTTGCATTGAACTTAACAGCAATAGCTGTGGTGGAAAGTCAATCAAATGATTACCCGTCAAATTAATTTCTAAAATACACCATAATTTCGGAGGATTCGGAAATTTAAATTAGTTTAAATTTACTTATAAAAAGTTCTTAAATTCATATATCTGTAATTACGAAAGTTTTAGTTGATAATAAAAAATTAGGATTTCCGAAAAAGTTTGGACTCTGGCAATGACATACATTAGATTCGTTTCCAGTGTCCGGTTCCATTAAAATAAGATAAACCTATAGCTACGAAACTATTGTCTCCAAATTCGAGAAGTTCTATAATAAAATGGGAGATTTTGTGATTTATTGGCCATTTTGATTGCGCAAATTGAATAATAAATTCATCGTATTCATCAATAAGCGTTTCTTTGTTACACTCAATAATGTTGTGAATGATTATTAATCCGTTAGGACTAATCCACATTTTTTTATTAACTGTATAAGTTCACTTTTATTTTCGTTTATTTGTTTTTGTATCGCAATTACTAAACTCGAGTGTTTCTATTCAAATAAAGTTAAAGTTCTAGTAAACAGTAAAAAAATATGAAAAACAAAACATATTTATAAAATTTGTTAAATTACAGAATTTAATCTTTATTCTTGTTTTACTTAAATTTTAAAAATGCAGTTTACTAATCATAATTCTTTACGTTTTATTTAACAAATATCAAAGATTTAAAAACTATTATATGAAAATTATAGTCTAAATATTTTGAGTTTTAATTTACTGTCTGAATATTAATTTGTTTAATAACTAGTTTTATAACTATTTTTATATTTTATTTTTATAAATAAAAAATCCTCCCAAAATCGCATTTTATCGTAAAATTAAGCAAATGTATTATTAATGGACAATAAATAGGTTTAATTTATTTGATATTTAATCCTTTTCGATAAAGCGGAAAACTTTTATTAATTGATAGCCACTATAATATGCATTTATCACAATAAATTTGATTACATAGCTTTGTCGCTTTGACTGAATTTACTATAACAATTGTACATATCGGACAAGTAGTACATATTGTCGCTTCGCGTGGTTCATGTCCTCCCCAAAAAGTATTTTTGGGAACACTATGCCGCGCATGGCTCAGTTCCTGCCTACAGGAAACTTAAGTAATCAGATATTTTTTGCCAATGGGTCACAAA
>JAQIXJ010002549.1:0-15459 GCA_034700185.1 Phthiracarus laevigatus | reverse complement strand
AAATCGAAAAATATAATGCGGAATATTGGTCGATATATATATTAAATTTTTATTTCACAATCGTCTCTCTATCAAGTCTGATCTTGGTTATAATATTTTTTGGTAATTTGAACCTATTAATGAGAATTATACAAATCTACGGTCTCACTCTTATATGCATTGTTATCATCACATTTTCTTTCACTCCATCATCGATTGTGACGGATATAAACAAATTATATAAATTAATGAATCAGTTATATGTAAAGAAAAACAGAAAGATTTTTGATTGCGAATCAAAAATAAAGGTTATTTAAATATTTTATATTATATTCTAACTTAAGAATTAAATTTTGACACTTATTAAACTTTGAAAAAGTCTCAATTCAAGACAATAGTTTTGTTTAACTTAATGTTAAACATGATTCCATTCTTAATGAAAAAAACTCTCGAAAAAATAGTTTAGCCATGAGAGTGAATTTTTATATAAGAGATATATCTTTATTTCGTGATATCAATAGCTATAAACATAGTTCCCAACTAAACTATACGCTCGAATCACATAATCATTAAGACTTGAAAAACGTTTAACAGTAAGTTAAACAAAACTGTTTTCTTAAATTGAGACTTTTAAAAAAGTTTAATAATTGTCACAAATTAATTCTTAAGTGATAATATATTAAAAAAATATAAAAGTGACAATATCAGTATATTATAAATGTCGGAAATTGATTACATTTGATCTCAACCTGATCTCAATTCTGGAAATAGATTTCATCATTTATTGAGAAGTTAAGTCAAAAAAGAATAGGATTTTGGTGTTGGAAATGGTTTATTATCGATTACTTTCGAACATATGAAGTAAGTCGAAGTTTTGAGAAGTTAGATCAAGATTTAATTAAACTGTTCATTTTTAGGTTGCTATGCTATTATTTGCTTATTTGATTAAACTATTAGATATAACATTATTTGGTGAATAAAAATAATCCTCAAACGCTGTCAAAAGGTTTGCTTGCTTTATTGCTTTCCACTCCCATATTAATCTGGTATTCGTTATTAGATGTTCTGACACTTATGGTTAACATGTGTTTCCTAAATAAAATGTTTTGATGTAATTTATAGAAAATAGAAATTAATCCATAATCTATAAATATTGCATATAAACATATTTGACATTTATCAAAATAATTACTTAACGAAATCTAATGCATACATAATGCTTGTATGAACACATATACTATTTAATCAACAATAAATTTATAACAATAAAAAAATGCACTTATAATACAGTTATTGATTGTTAATTTATTATTAAATTAGTTAATATTATTTTTGTTCGATTTTACTACTACTATAGCCAACCTTTTTGATATAACAATAAATGGCGATCGTAGCCAAAGCGGCCACAATCGAGATAACAATGAACGCAATTAATAAACTTAACCAAAGAGGAAATTCGCAGCTATAAGAGTGATACGTATAATCTTGGCAATAACTTTCCTCCACTCTATAGATCGCATTGCCGTAATTCTTTTTATTGTTTTCGTAGTCGCGTTCGGAGCAAACTTTTTTAATAGCATTCAACGTGCAGTCATAGACATCCCAAAGAGCGCAACAAAACTGTTCACCAAAATCTGTATAATTTAGCGGATATTTTATGTTATGGTTTATGTGCCACTTGTCGTCCACTTTGTGCACACATTTTCTATATTCGTTATTGATATGTACGATAGTATAGCAATTCGTGTAATTAGTGACGCACATTATTGAAGAGAAATCGATGATTAAAAATATTATTAATATAATTTTTCTTATTATATCTATCATTACAATGAATAATTAATGGGTATGAAAATTTAAACTGTCTATAATTGATTTTACGCTTATATTAACCGCCAATCATACGCAATAATTCGAAAATTTTAACTTTCTCGCGCACTTTGTTCAAATGCTAGTACAAAAAGTTATAACAATGCACTTGATTTAAATAATTCGAATAATAAATTAAGCATTTTTTAAGTATTGAGCAGGATTTCTTTTGATCTTTGATTTTTAAATTAATTTTACAGATTTTGTTGTTTAAAATGGGCAGAAGTCAACTATAGCGTGAACTTAGTTGTAAAATATTTATTTTAATGATCTAACAATACTATTTTACTTAAAAGTTTGATACAGTGGTGCACTAAATTTGTTTTGAAATACTTTTTTACTTTTATTACCTAACAATGTTTAACTAATAAAGAGCATTTGTTGTTTCTATTAATGATACACTAAAATTTATTTTGAAATCCGCTTCGCTGGGAAATAATGTTTTTATGCCCGTATAACGTTTTATATTTCTAATATTCGCATTATATATTGTGTTGTTATTATAGCCGGTATAACGTATTATATTGTTTATTGTTGAATAAACCCGTTATGCATATCTATTTTTTTTGTTGCGCATCAAACATTTGTTTTGCGACACAACAATGCGCTTTTTCCGTCAAAAACATTTTTAATATTAGGTGATAAAAGTAAAAATTGCTTTTTTTATAGTAGGAGAAATTGACGGAGAGAGAGATCATCTATTTAATTATTTAGATTTGAGATTCAACAATAAAACAATATATTACGGTTATATAAACACTATTAAACTTAATACTGGCTATAAGGCAAAAACTGGTTATTACTGATTGTTTGAGCGAATTAAACAAATAAAATGTTTTATTCCCGCATAGTGTAGTGTAGGTTCCAAAAACTAGTGTAAATGAAACAAAACCAGTACATAATATAAGATAAAAGTAGATGAGTTCAGTTAAAAAATTTTAAGAATAGCATTGATTTTTTAAAAATTTTAGTTAAATCCAACTATTGTTTGAGTCCACGGCATAATATAAGGACAGACACAATGAACATGCGTTTTATAATCTAATTTATATTTATATGTTGTATTCAGCAGAGAAACTCATACAAGTTACGGTCGTAATGCCAAACCTACTTCCCGTATATCTGTAAATAAAAATACAACATTGTTTTCACGCATATTCTTTTTAAATAAAGCTGTTATTTGGTATCTGCTACTAAGGGTTAGCACAAAGACAACCATACTCTGGAATAGGACCTAACATTTGTGATTAATGTACTGACAGTTTGAATTGGGCCTATTATTGATAACTTAGGCATAAATAAAATAAATTTATAAAATATAGTTTTAATAACAATTATATCACATATGATTCTCTCTCTCTCTCTCTCTCTCTCTCTCTCTCTCTCTAACAATAACGCATCCACCCTAAGTGTCTTAGAATCCAAATCGCATCCACACGCGAATAGACAATAGCATAACGGTATAACATAAAATACATATGAGATAGCCTAAGTTTATTGCTTGCTTCTCAAGGTTATATTACACCATTATTCTATTATAATAGTTAATTATATCATATTAAAATACTTTAAAACACGGAGATATTTGGATAATGATAAACTTCAAAACTTATTTTATTAAGTGTTGACATGAAATTTATAGTTTAAACGCATTTATTTTTTGAGTAATTTAAAAATTCCTTATAATTATTAGTAATGTTTAAGTTTATTTATATTTTTAAGTATTTTAAATTATCAACTTTTTTAAACTAAAAAATTCCAAAGTGCAAACTATTTTAAGAAACCTGACTATATTAGAGAATGTCGAGGCCTGAAAGATTATTTACAATTTGGCATTTGCTTGAAGAATTTTAGTTATCTTACCATAATTAGATGAAATAGAGACCCGCGGCAATAAATGCCGCACTTTATACAAATTTCTCCACATCAAGCCTAGTATTGCATTGTTATAAAATTAGCATTTGGATTACAAAAAATAAGCAAAAACAAAATGAAAAATTAATGTTTTTTTAAAAAAAGAAAAGTTCGATAGTTAAATAATCAATACAAAGAAATATAATGATAATAAAAATTAATAATCTACTTTAAGATATTTTTTTCTTTAATATTTTTATTGTCATTTAAAAAAAAATCATTTGTTATAATAAATAAATATAAGAAAGAGGATTATCTCTAATAGAAAATTCAACCAAACAAAGTTATGCTTAATAATTTTAGAAAATAAGCAGCGAGTAAACCCAAAATCTGAAACAAAATATATATATTAAATTTTTTATCTGATTTTGCAGAAACTGATATATAGATTTGGTATTGACTGTTTTGTCTGTCCCTATTTCCATGTACTTTACTATTATACATAACGTTGCTTCGCTCGCACGCAGTCTTATATTACTAAAGTTATATTGTTCTTTACATTGTATATTATCTTATGCTACAAATTTTCCTTTCTTAAATCGAAATACCGATTAGATTAAGACTGTTATCAATCAAATCAAATAATCTTAATCTTTCAAACGGTATATATATTGTTAATTGATCCAAAAGTTTTTATTTTAATCCAATTCGGATCGGATCAAATAACAATATATAACGTTTGAAAGATAAAATTAGTGAAACCGTACGATCTAAGTCTAAAACTGTTGAAAATTCGGTAAAATAGCAAATATGTGACAGAAGATAATAGATAATTATTTAACGTAATTATTATTTGATTTCTCAAAGTATTAATCATTGCATTAATGAACAAAATTAATTGAAATAATCCAAAAGTTTAGTCAGAAGATTCTGATTTTAACAGCAAAAAAACTAAATTTCCCTAAAAATGGTTAGAAGCGAACGAAAACAGCGAACGATCATTTAAATTTTACGATAAAAGTTTACATTGCAAAGTCAGATATTATTAGTGTTTCGATTTTAATATTAAATTATTAATTGCCTTACTTCATAACAATGAAAGTAATCGATAATAAATAATTTCCAACACCAAAATCCAATTCTTTTTTGGCTCAAATTTTCAATAAATGACGAAATCTGTTAGTAAGCATAAATGACAAAAAGCTCAAATTATTAATTATTTTTTTAATAAAATTTTAAATGACCTTTATTTTCGATTTGTAATCAAAACTATTTTTATTTTTAACATATAAATAATTCATTAATTTATATGTTTTCTTCAAGTCAACTACAATAGAAGATGGATTGATTAATAACAATGCAAATGCAATAAACAATATAATTAGCCCCAACATCATTATTAGGCGTAAATATAGTTTCATATTTCCAAATATAATAACAAATATAATTAAACTAATAACAGATAAATATGTGTAACAATAATTCAATATGAATACAGACCAATATTCTGTATTATAATTTTCGATTTCAATATGAATTAAGTTAATCTTTGACATAATCGATTGAATTTTATTTTTTGTAAGCATCGAATTACTTTCTGCTGTTAATTTAATGTTTGAATTAATATTTTGAAGTTTTAATTTTAAATAATAACAAATAATATAGAAATAAATAAAATGCCAAATTATACTACTCGAACCAAATAAGATAAATAACGTAAATATAACAGACCATGGAATTGAGAAAAATACGTTTTGGATAAATGTGGAGTTAGAGGCGAGTGGTATAAATGAAATCAAAAATGCAAGTAATGGCATAAAATAAATGATATTAAAATTAGAAAAACTAAATAATGGTTTTACTAATTTAACAAAATTTAAAATTTCTTTTTCGTTCATTAAACCGATACTTTGAGGCGAAACTAAACCAGATATCATTGCAAATGGTTTCATATATGATTGGATATTATTTTGTTTGAAATTATATGTGTTAATGATTTGTGATGTGATAACAAAAATATTTGATTGAATAACAGATATATTAAAATATATTTTTATACTTAGAAAATATGCAAAATCTCCTAGTATTATGAATATATTTTTATTACTCGAAATAATAAATAAAGATATGGCACACTTAATTAATATTATTAGGTTCAAAATAAATATAAAAAATGGATTGAAAATGTTTAGTCTCTTATACGATCCGAATTTAAAGAAAGAAATGCCATATCTATATAAATGACTTCCAGCTGATTTAACAATAAGATTTTCGGGCAAAACTATTGTTGCGTCGAATCTTTTTGATCTCATAACGATTTTATTTGTTAATTCCATTTTGTAGTTTATTTTAGTTAAAGTAAAGTTTTAACTTTACATAAAAAACTTTTGATAAGTTTTTAACCAAATTTGATTAAGCACAAAATATTATGAGGGCTAACTTAAAAAGAAATACAATATAGAGATAGTATATATTTATTACATGCTTCTCAAGATCATATTACGCCACTATTCTATTTTATTAGTTAATTATATCATATTAAAATACTTTCAAAACACGAGTTTATTAGATAAATGATATATTTCAAAACTTTTTTTATTAAGCATTGACATGAAATTTCTAGATTATTTACAATTATTTAAGTAATTTAAAAACCACACATATTTATTGTTTAAGTTTATTTATATTTTTATGTATTGTTAATTATCATATCTTTAAAACTTAAAAATTCTAAAGTGGAAACTATTTTAAGAAACCTGACTATATTGAGAACTTCAAGGCCAGAAACGACTTAAATAAACAAAACTAATCTGATTTCTAAATGGGACTAAACGATTATTTAAAATGGAGCATTATCCTGGGATATTTTAATTATCTTTCAATAAATAAATGAAATTTACTCTAACCTTCAAGTTTATTATTATTTTGTGATTTGATATGCTTTACTAAACTTTACAATAAAAATTATCAAGAAAAATATTTAATCTTAATTTACGCAAAATCTATACTCATTACATTTTCTTTTAAAATCAAATTCGAACCGTTCTAACCAAATAAGATTGATCCACACAGAGTGGCTGACGCATAAATACAATGTTTTAGTGCTTAACTCTCTTCAGAAAAAATTATAATAAAAAGTGAAAACTAATTGCAAATTGAGTTTAACGTTTAACGTCTTTATATATAAGTAAAACTTTGCTGGGTTAAAAAAGTAACCAACATAAAAATCTCTCTGTAAGTTTATCCAAACAGAGATTAATCATGTCTAATAATTTTACCAAATAAGCGACGAGTAAAGCAAAAATCTAAAATAATACATAATTTAAGTTTTATATGATTAATCAAGCAACACATACTTCGTAACATCGAAATTAATCGACGATAAATAATTTCCAAAACCAAAATCCAATTCTTTTTTGACTTAACTTTTCGATAAATGATAAAAACTATTAAAAGAATTTTATTAAATTTTGTAAAAATTAATCTTAATAAATAACCTTTATTTTCGATTTATAATCATTAATAATTTTGTTTTTCTTTATATATAAATGATTCATTAATTTATATGTTTTCATCGCTTCAACCAAAATAGATGATGGATTAAATAAGAACAGTGCAAAAGATATACCCATTATAATTACCGAATAAATAAACCCAATTCGTAAATATAGCTCAGTATTTCCAAAAATAATAAGAAATATTTGTAAAATTATAATCGATAAAAATATGTAACAATAATTCATTATGAATGCAGACCAATATTCTGTATTATAATTTTCGATTTCGATATGAATTGATTGATATTTTGTCAAAATTAATTGAATTTTGTGTTTAGTAAGTAATGAATAATTCTCTGCTGTTAATTTAATAAATGGATTAATGTTTTCAACCTTTAGTTTTAAATATTTGCAAATAATATAGAAATAAATAAAATGCCAAAACAAATGATTTGCACTAAATGTTACAAACATTGAAAACATTACAGACCATGGAAGTGCTAAAAATAGAATTTGTCTAATTGTAGAGTTAGATGCAAGTGGTAGTAAAGAAACCAAAAATCCAAGTAATGGCAAAAAATAACTGGTATTAATATTCGTAAAACTAAATAATAATTTTGTGAACTTAACAAATTTTAAAATATCTCTTTCATTCATTAAACCATTACTTTGGGGAGAAACTAAACCAGATATCATTGCAAATGTTTTCATATATGATTGATTAACATTTTGTTTAAATTTATAAATATTAAGAATTAGAGAATTGATAACAAAAACAGCTGTTTGAATAGTAATAATATCTAAATATATTTTTATGTTTAGAAAATAACCATTATCGCCTAAAATTATAAATATATCTTTATTATTCGAATTAATGAGCAAAGTGATGAAACTCTTCAGTATAGTTATTAAGTTCACTATAAATATAAAAGACGGGTTGAAAATATTTAGTCTATTATAAGTTCCGAATTGATATAAAGAAATGCCATATCTATATAAATGACTTCCAGCTGATTTAATAATAATATTTTCAGGCAATACTATTGATGGATCGAATCTATTTGAAATCGACACGTTTTCGGTATTTGTTACTTCCATTTTGTAGTCTACATTATAATAGATAAGTTAAAGTTTTTACTTTACATTAAAAGTAAGATTTTGATAAGTTTTTTTAATAAAATTTAACTTTTCAAAGATTAGTATAATAAATTTTAAAATGGATTCAATATATTGATATATAAAGATATTTTCAAATTTAAACTTAAACATAACTGAAATATATTAAATGACTAAATATTTTTTGAAATGTATTCAGAATTAATGGTTCTAATGATACCATTATTGAACAGTTCAAACTAACAAATATATTTAATTTTAAACTCAATATTACTATGGCAATAATTTTTGCCATAAAACAACAAATCATAAACAATTAAATATTTCACATTTGCAATTAAAAATATTTTTATTCTTTTAATTCTTTCGCAACAATCAGCAATATATTAAAGTCATGTTTAACGCGCATAATTATACATAATACAATTTCTTATTCTTATTGACTAATTTTAGTTATAAATTTTAATTATATAATTAAATATTTAATCAAGAACGATACGGTCATAATATCATACGTAGTGAAGTTAGTTTCAGTTAATATGATAATTCGCTGCTCGCTCCCATAATTTCATATTACTTCTATAGAAAAATCTGTTTTAAGTTTACACTGCACTGCTTTTAGATTTTGCCTTTATTTAGAGTTAGGGAAAAAATGACAAACAACTTTTAGTAAACATAAGGATAAAGCAAAATCAGAAACTTTAAATTATATAGAAATATTACAAACTTTTATCAAATCAGCAAATAATGAGTGATTTTGATCAAAATGTTCTTATTTTAATTGAAAAACTTTTTGTTTAATTGTTGAAAAAGTACTTGAGAGTCTTCACTGAATTCTGACTCAGTAGCGAATCAGACTTCAGTGAACATCACATATTTTTTTAGAGAGCTTATTAAATAAAACTTTATTTTTACAGATTCTAATTTAATTTTACAGTTATGGATTCGAAAGATGACAAAAGAAAGGAAAAAAGCGTAAATGGAAAGAACAGAAAAGAGCAGAAGAAGAGTGACGCGAGGAGGAGAAAGAAAAGCATTGTGACTACAAGAAAGAGAAAAGATTGGATGACGACTGTCGCGATTCGAAGAAAGAAAGAGACCGTAACTACCGAAAAAACCGGATGATGACGATTGACCCAAAGAGGAGAAAAATAGGGATCGAAAAGCCAAAAAAATAAACTAACTAAATTAAATTACTCAAAAAACTTAAGAAAGATGTTTATAATAAAGAAACCTAGTACTTTGTTATCATAGTTATTTTAATTTTTGATCAATTAAAGAAAGAAGTGATTATAATGTTATATGAATGACTGAAAGAAAAATGTATTAATGTTTGATAAAACTAATAAATTAATGATTTAAAAAATTACTGAACTATTTGATAAAAATAGGCTTGTAGTATGATGTGACACTTTCGTAGTTAAAATATTGATTAAATTTGAAATTTGAGAAGCATAACTCACTGAGTGTTCCACAAGTTGAATTTTTTACAATACTAGTCGATATTTTAAAACCATTTCTAATCAAATATGTTATCTCACAAATAACAATGATGTTGAAGTCCCCGATAATTCAAATCATTTCCAATTATTTTTTTACAGTGTTTATTGACTTATCTAAAAAGTCGATTATTTGATATTCACTTGAATTAGGTGAATGATAAAGTGATTCTATAATTGTTTAAAACATTTGTACAAAAAATTCGGTTCTGTTTGTTTTTTTCTTACACAACATTTAGAAAGCATTTACAACTAATATTTGTTAAACATACTGATCCAGATCCAAACTGTTTTGTTAAACTATTAATTTTTCAAATAATTTTAAAGCCATTCATTGGCATCTTGTCAGATTCGTACTCGCGTGTTTATCTTATAAAATTAACATTTGAAGACAAAATTGAAATTATTTTCTGTAGTAACCAAATTTTTCTATTCTTTTATGTTATGATAGATTATATTTAAAACGTTATAATCAATTAAATTTAATGTTATAATAAAGCAGATTCATTTAACAGTCTTATAATCATGCATCTAGCTGCAATATCTGGTAAAAAATATACAGGGTTATAAAACTTGCTTTCAATACATAAACCTTCTAGTGACTTTGATCTTTTAATTGAAACATGTAAAAGGGATCTACACATACAGCATTGGAGGTTTTTCCTTGAGATTTATGATTAGTTTTTGCTTCCGAAACAACAACAAGAAATTGATTTCTTTGCACTATAATACTCTATTATAAATTTAAATTATTATGCATATTTTTCGATTGGTGTCCAGTATTTGTTAAGGTTTAAACTTTATATAACCATTTTATGTGATCTTGTTTGATGACGAACTAAACCTATCCCAAAATCAATAAAAATTTTTAAAGCCAACGATGTAGATAATAAGTTAGATGAATGATCGATTCATTTTAGTATACTAGTTTTGCAATTCTTTAAACCATCTTCAGTTTTTATATTAGACTTTATCATATATATTATTTTAAGTTGAAGTACTAATGAGTAAACTTAACTTTTTGTGTCTTGTTTCATGTTTTAGCAACTTTCGAAGACAACAAACTTGAAGCTTCCTGATATATCGCTTATGACGTTGTTACGTGCCAATAACACGTGGAGCTTCTGTGATTTTACGTTAATATCGAAGGCGGACTTGAACTATAATTTTGTAAAAAATCTATATTTCACCTACGTGTTGACATTGATTAAAATCTCAAAAAATATTTAGCGCAAAAGTTAAATAAATTGTCTTGTCATCAATATGAAAAGCAGAATTACCTGTAGGCCCACAAAGTATGGGAAAGTGGAAATGGGAAGTGCTTCGATTAAAATAATTGCTTAATATATTTATTGGTTAAAATTAAATAATAAAATAAATTTTTTTCTCGAAATAATGTTTTAAAAAACATTTGTTGTAGAGAAAGGTTTATCGATGGATACTTTGTTAGATATTTAATGATATTTTCCATTTGCATTTTATATAAATACATTTTTATATTATTATGATGTAAATAGAAATAAGAAAAAATTAAATGGGGAGTGCATCTACGAAAACGATTGCTTAATATATTTATTAAATTTAATGTTTATTGATTAATATTAAACAACAAATTTATTTTGTTTTAAGAAATGGTATTTAAAAAAACATTTGTTGTAGATAGATTTATCAATAGATACTTTGTTAGAAATTTAATGATTAAATGCCATTGCCAATGGAATAAACCACCTGAAGTCCTGTGGTTTGAAGAATTTTTCGGATTTCTGGATAGATCTAATATATCGAGATTACTAAGAATTTATTAAATTAAGTATCGAGGAATTGGTTCGATTGGTTGCCGTAAGGGGTGAACGAATTGAAATCTTAGAACTTGAGAAAAGTCTTTGTAATTGTTGACGAGAGACTACGATTACTGCAGAACAAGCGGCCAATAGTAGTGTCAAATTTTCCAGTCGAACACATCGGGCAACGATATGAGTTTAACTGTCGATGATATTACTCAAGCGGTGGCTGGGGCTCAGATTTCTGTGAAACCACGAGTATTCAATGGTTTTCCGAAGGAATCCATTGGTTGGTTAGAGGACTTCACTTATTTTGCAGACTCGAATTGACGAGATTACAATAAACGGACAAATAAGGACGCGTGTCTGACTGGTAGTGCCAGCGCATGGTTTAATCTTGAAATCTACAATAAAAACTTAACATGGAATAAGGTTGTAGAAAAATTTTATAAGAAATTTTCGCCGTTCAATTTTGAGACCTTTTGAGACCTATGTGCGCAACGAATTACGCCAGCGAAAGCAATAGATGTATGAATCCTCCGCTAAATTAATTTTAAAAAGTAATAAGAATATGCGAGAGGAAGACGAGGTAGAATTGATTATTTGGTGTATACAGCCACAGTTGGCTCAGCACATTATACCCTTTAATTCGAAGACATTCGGGAAATTGTAGAAGAAATCTAATTTAGTGGAGAGAAGTCTGCGCTCGAAGGAGGAAGGTATTACAAATGATATGTAATCTGTAATGGCGCTCACTTCTTGTGTATATAACTTGTCGATTAGTAGTTTATCAATTAGTAACGCTAGCGCAACACGTTTAAGCCAGAGTTATTCGAGAACGAGGTGGCCCGAAATGTTTTACGTTCTTGCGACCGGGACACGTGCGCGCTAAATGTTTTTCAAATAATAATAATAATACGAACATTAAATGCTTTATTTGCCAACGTGTGGAACACATGGCAGCGACTTGTAGGGTACAAGTCAGAGGTCGTTTTAACGCGTGGGGTGGCCGTAATAGATTCAGTGGCGGTAATAGAAATCGTAGTCAATGGGGTTGTTGATCGGGACATCGACGAGGTAGAGGAATTTGTAGCTGTAGTCACAAGCGTGGGCGGATTTATGCTTACGGTTCCGGTCGAAATCGATTCCATAAAATTAATTGTCTTATTGACACCGGCGCTAAATCACGTTAATGGCTACCAGTTTTGCGAAGGTACATAAATTTTAGATCGAGCCTTGGAAAGGTCTGGGTTATCGTTTAGCGAACGGAGCGAGTTTCTGTCCGGACGGACAGTACAAAATAAAACTTAAGTTGACACTGGGTGGCGTAACGAAATCATGCAATCTCTCGATTTTTGTGGCGTCAGGACTATGTGAGTGGGTTATGGGTTGTGGGTTATAATTTGATTCAAAAATTTGGTATTGTTATAGATGGAGCCAACAAAAAAGAATGTTTTAGCACACCGGAAAATGATTTTTTGGCAGCCATAACAGTCACTCCAGATATAAATGAAGTATCAATTTATGGTTATGTATATTCTATAAATAATGTGGTCGAACCAGCAATGAAGTCACGAGAAATAGAAATCGCTTTAGAAAATAAGAGGCAAGAGGCCAGCAGGCATTATAAAAACATTAAAAACTAAATAGCGTATTAATGGTACCGAAGTCTTTATTACCGTCGAGGACAACATATCATACTCAATAGCGGTAAATCGGTCCGTACACCTCTTGTTCACGAATAAAATATTGGAAGGATCGCACAGATGTTGTTCATGTTATCAGATTAAAAGGGTGAAACCCAGGGATGATTTGGGTATTATAGAACCTCATATAAATAATATTGTGGCGAAATAAAATAAAGAAAATAAATAAGTGGTCGCCTTTGGCTCTAAATTTGATAAAATTATTATATGGGTGCGAATCCGTCAATATGGGTGCACACAGTTAAATATATATTTAATAAAGTACAGATGTATCAGATCAGTGTTACATTACTGAAATTATGCGACGGAGTATTCAGGGACGAGGATCAAAAACTATTAAGAAGTTGGTGTCAAGAAACATATCAAATGAGTATTACTAATCCGTTGAAAAAAATGTGTGGTTATGGTATTATGAGAAACAAAAAAACAGTCCCTATAATTGTAGCGGTTGGCCGAGCTAGAGCGGTTGCCGGAGGAATTATTGTCGCAAACGAAGTACGGACTGCTAGACAAGTACAAAAATTTAAAAAGGAAGTATATGAAATTATAAATCTGGTGTTAACAGGCCAGGAAACTAATAAGCAAATTAATAAAACATTGATGATGTTTGGTGAGACAACGGAACCCCAAGAATTAATTCATTTGGCGAATAATGGTTAACCGATGACTAGTCAGACGATACCTTTGGTTAGGTTAAGTTAGGTTAGGTTAGGTTAGGTTTTGGTTTGGTTATGTTTGGTAAAGTTAGGTTTGGGTATACTTTGTTATCAGTTAAGGTGGGCGATGCTGATGTGATGGAATATTCACCTAATCCAGCTTATTGCATTGCGGAGTTGAGCAATAATGATTATAAAATAAAAGTGGGAAACAATTAAGCTCTGACGAAATAGAAATACTAAAGCAATTTATTTTAAAATATATGGATGTGATCCCTTTTGATGATAGGCTTGGGACAACTGATCTAATCGAATACCAAATAGACATTCAAGGGAATAAACCCAATCGGTGCTCACCGTGACGCAATGAAGAAGCAAGCATTGGAAAGAAGGGACCATTGAACAATGTAAATCTCCGTGGTCAAGCCCAGTAATAATTGTAACACAACCTGATTGTAGTTATCGTTTCGTTACGGACTTTCGCAGAGTAAATGAGTTAACGAAATATTGGGTATATGAAATACCATTGGCATCCGACTGTTTTAGAGCGTTGGCTGGTAATAAATATTTTTCTACTTTGGATGCTAACTCAGGTTATTGGCAGATAATGGTCAATAAAGAGCATTGAGATATTAATGCTTTTATCGTACCAGCACTAGGATCGTATCGCCATCGAAAAATGCCGATGGGCGCGAGTTGCTCAGTACAACACTTTCATTGGATTATGGACAAGGTTTTTGGATCCATGAAATATAAGCACGCGGTGGCATTCGTTGATGATACAATAGTAGTCGGAGATATTTTTAAGAGATATTTAATAAATTTGGGAAAAGTCTTAGATGCTTATAAAAACATTTGTTGTAGAGATAGGTTTATAGATAGACACTTTGTTAGAAATTTAATGATTAATTGCCATTTGCATTTCATATAAATATATTTTTATTTTAATTATGATGTAATTACCGATATGAAAAATTATAAAGGGAAGAGCATCTACGAAAACGATTGCTTAATATATTTATTAAATATAATGTTTATTGGTTAATATTAAACAATAATATTATATTGTTTCACGAAATTGTATTAAAAAATTATTTGTTGTAGAGAAAGGTTTATAGATAAACACTTTGTTAGAAATTTAATGATTAATTGCCATTTGTATTTCATATAAATATATTTTTATATTAATTTTGATGTAATTACCGATATGAAAAATTATAAAGGGAAGAGCATCTACGAAAACGATTGCTTAATATATTTATTTAATATAATGATTAATGGTTATTATTAAACAAAAATATTATTTTGATTTACGAAATGTTATTTATAAAAATATTTGTTGTAGAGAAAGGTTTATAGATACACACTTTGTTAGAAATTTAATGATTAATTGCCATTTGTATTTCATATAAATATATTTTTATATTAATTATGATGTAATTACCGATATGAAAAATTATAAAGGGAAGAGCATCTACGAAAACGATTGCTTAATATATTTA
>JAQIXJ010002548.1:0-15461 GCA_034700185.1 Phthiracarus laevigatus | reverse complement strand
TTGCAACTGTTTTAATCCAAAAATTAATCACTATGTTTATTATAAATTTACCACTTCTATTAATTATTCAATTTTAATGGATATCTTTATCTTGAGGCTCACGAAGAGTGATCAAACCCTTAAAGAGCACAATAAAACCCGGCTCAAGCAAACCCTGGACCAGACACGATCAAACATACCATATTTTAACGTATTTAATGCGAAATTAATGATTATTTATGCAATAAACTTATTTTTTATCACAAAGTTTTCGATAATTATTAATTTTTAGAATCCCAAAGGTATTGACTAAAAATCGTTATGCATTATCCAAACTAGAAATTATCAAAACTGGAAAATTTTAGACATTAATATAGGGAACAAAAAAAGACCTATCGTAAGTTACAATACTGTACTGTATAACTGTTATGTTCAAAGTAGTGTTGTATACTGTAACCAACTTTTCTAATTATATTCTATTCCTATTCTATTCTTTAAAATCAAAATATATTTATATTCTATTCATATTCTGTTCTTTAAATTTAAAATAATTTCTATTCTATTCCTAATTTTTTAAATAATTTCTATTCAATTTCTATTCTATTCCTAAATTTTTAAATATTTTCTATTATATTCCTATTCTATTCTTCATGTCATTTTTTCTCGCATTTCTATTCTATTCCTAATCCTATTCCAATAGTAATATATAATAAACAACAAATTATATAAATTATATAAAACAACAATCTATACTTAAAATTATATTTATATTCTATTCCTTAATAAATAAATTTTTTGTTTCTATACTATTTCTATTCTATTATTTGTGTCATTTTTCGCGCATTCCTATTCTAAGTTATTCCTATTCGTATAACAAGAATACTATACAACACTAAGTTCAAAGTTTAAACCTAGACTGGGATCTGAGAATGTTTAAACCGGAAAAATCTGCAACAAAAAATGCTGTTTTCAGTAATCATTTAAATTTACAATTTTTTAGTTGTTTGAAATATTTTATTTTTCGTAAATATCGATTGCCGGAATTAACCGTTGAAACTTAAAAATAAAAAATTGTTTGCAACAATGGTAACCCATTTGTACCATACGAGACTAACTCGTAAGTGTAGGACTAACCGAATGCATAAATATTGGATATCTTTTAAAAAATCGTGAGCACAAATTTTAACAAATTCCTATAATTAAAAATTACAAAAATGTACGAAAATTTCAGCATAAAATGGTTTTAATTTTTAAAACTAGTTAAAATGTCAGTTTCTTGCAATGTCTTAATGGTTTGTAATGATTTGAGTAAACCTATTAACCCTTCTTTTCGCCGATAACTGGCAACGATTCCGAGACTAACGCACGTAATGTCACGTTTTGCCACTTCTAAACACTTTCGACCAGAAGTACAGACTTTGATGGCATCACTCAAACTTGCCTGCAATTGCGTCACTCTTTCCAACTCTTCCGCATACGCCGATTGATTCATAAATATCAGTTCAGACACTTTTTTCGATACAACCACTAATTGTTTCTTTAGTCTTTGCTTTTCTTCGATCAAATAATTCACATCTAATTGTTGTGGCAATTGGTTAAAAACCATTTGTTCGCCGATCGACCAATCATTAGACTCTTCGTTGTCGTTGTAATCGACAAAATATTTGGGATCAATGCTGTCCAATATATCGGATTCCAGTTCCGGATTATTACCTCCGCTTATTTTACACAATTCTCGATTCTCCTTGTCTTTCACGTAATTACTTATAAACTCATCCTTTTTTAAGCTATTTATACACTCTATTGAATCAGTAACTGGTGGTTGAGCTCTTCGATCGCTGTTACGATCAACGTTGACATTCGATGGAGAATTTGATGAACCCTTCGGACAAACAATAATTAATATATGATTCAGTTAATTGCGTATATCATATAAACAATAAACCTTTAATATTGACTTAAGAGTGAATTTTCGCTTAATATCCATTTAATTATAACAACTGAATTTAATCATCGAAAAAAATGAACGCTTTATCGCATATTTTTAGTTAAAAAATATTGTATACAATGTAATTTGAATTTAATTATATAATTTGTGTATAATTAATAATTATTTGAAATGTTTATTACGTTTTTCTACAATATTCTTCTTACAATATTTTTCTACAGTATTTATGAAATTCATATTAAATAGTGATGAAAAATAGACTAGTAAATAGATAAAATTTTCACACCCGAATTCTCCCGATAGTATTAGCACAAACCTAACCCGACAAGTTTGTCGGGTACCTGACTCGAGTCTGACATTTCGGGTACCCGTATAATAGTCTAAAAGAACTCGTATTTTTACCATTACTACCGGAAAAGTTTTTTCGAAAAATTTCAAATATTTTAAATTTATATTGAAATAAAACTCAAAAATTTACATTAAAATTTTCCCAAACCAAAAAAATAAATTTTAATCAAAGTATAATTTTTCGTGGCTTTGATATGTAAGTTAACTTCATTTTTAAAAAATTTTCCCGAGATAAACTAAGTATTTCATTTTTCCGGATTCTATGTAATTTTAAGGTTATTTCAAATGATTATAAAAACATTGTGAGTACTTCGTGTGCACCTATTGCAACAGAAAAATCGTTACCACTCAATTAAAATCAAAATTTTATTAAAATACTTACGAGTTAGGTTATATGAGAAGATTCCAATCGTTTACATAATTTTCTAATAACGTGAGCTCTAAATTAATTAAAAATCTAATTAAACAAAATTATTAAACTTTTACAGTAATAACGCGTTTAGACTATTATTGCACATTCCAACAATATCGGTTAACGTAAATTAAAGTTAATAAAAAAATGAGAAAATAATTTAAGGTGCATTATCCCGTAACCATTGTTGTAAAAAGTTTAATATTTATAAATTCTAACAATAAAATTGTCGGCACACTTTGCTACTCTCGCGCGCGTACATATGGAATATGCGTAAGAATAAATTTTGCAACAATGTTTCGGGAATTGTGAATAACAATGCACAACACTCTAAATTGATTTAATGACGTAATTTCTACGCGTATTATACTCGATCGTAATGCGGTTTTTACGTATGGATAACTGTTTGATTATTTGAATTGAATGATTGTGTGAATTGTTTATTAATATTTATATGATTAACGATGTGTTCTTTCAATTCATTTCCTATTCCTCAACACTCACAACATCGAACTCTTCGAGAGTTGAATGGAAAACTAGAACAAGGTATCGATGATGTGGTCATCATTGACGAGGTTTGTCGCAATTTCAGCGCAATGTCCTCATATTTTATGAAAATAATCTCAAATTTTCATATAATTTAGGGACAAATATATCCAACGATCGAAATCAAAACCGAATCAATAATAAAACCGTCAGTGATTGACGAAAGAGTTGAGAATATATTTATCGAAAAGAGTATGAATGTATGGAAACGTGCGCTCTATTGCTATCAATACAATGGTTTTATTTCGTCGCTTCAATTGATTCGTGATTATAACGATAGTAATACTGGTTTCGGGTTTTATATTATTCAACGTTTATCCTACGGTTTACTATATTTATGGAATCTTTTATTAACATTTTATGCGTATTTATATCCATTCGCAATGGTATGCTATATCCATAAATTAACTTTATTTATATTCGTTGTTTGTATTTAATTAATATTAATATTGTTTTATATTAGAAATCAAATGTTGAATTGTGTGATGAATTCAGTAAAACGTTTTTATGGTCGAATGGAATGATTCGTGCATTTGAATGGCATCCAAACCAGAATAAATGCGCGATTGCTCTCATTAACGATACTATTTATATTTACTATCCAAACAATTCATTTGTATCATTGCTAAAACACGCTCAACAGCGAGCTATTACTGACATATGTTGGCGTCCAAACTGTGATCACATTTTAGCTGTTGCTACTCATTCTTTAGTTTTCATTTGGAATGTAAATCTCGAGTCGAAATTGATTAGACCTCCGAATGATTGCATTAAAATTATTAATCCAATGATTTCGTGCCCTATTATATCCTTAAGATTTGATTATAATGGCTACTATTTAATGGCTTGTAGTCCTCAGTCGTCGAGATTAGCTTTAATTAAAATGGACGCAAACCCAGACGATATCAAACTTATTCGCAAATTCGGCACCAGTTTTACCAAAATTTTATGGTCTCCCGATAAAAAACGATTGTTCGCGTCAACGACTTCGAGTGCGATTCGAGTATTCGAAAATGAAAACTGGTCATCGAAAAAATGGAGATTAAGCAATATTTGTCAAACCGCGTGTTGGAGTGAACCCGATGGACGTATTCTATTGATATATCCGCGATATTCGACCACTATTTACGCGCTTTTATTTTATGACAAATCTCAGCCAAATGATGTCGGAGGATGTAATCATTTGATTGAAGTGTTGGATGTTTCCGAATACGTATTTCCCAATGGGATTAAGGTTGGAGGTTGTGTTCATAACATGATTTGGGACAGATATAGTGAACGACTAGCCATTTCTTTCAAAGGTTTAATACCAACGAATAGATTTTTTTAAAAAACATTTTGAATGAAATTTTGTTGTATTTACAGATAATCCGGAATATATTGCGATTTATAAAACTAAAATAAAGCCTAATTTGGAAATTATTCCTCTTGGGTTTGTTCATGGAATGGCAAAAGAAATTCCGCTTGTAATGACGTTTAACAGTAACTTTAAAAACGGTTCGTTATTAACAGTGTGTTGGAGCAGTGGTTTTGTGTCATATATACCACTTGAATACGATTGGAAATCAACAAATTCGTATTCAAACGGCACTCCACGTTCGTTAACGGCTTTTTGTATTTCTCCACAATTTAATGACAATGCAATTTCACCAATTGATGGCACACCAAAGAAGACTCCATTTCAAAAATCTCATTTAAATAGTAGTGTGATTCATAATGATTCCGTTATTTCTCCGCGACGTCCAGTACTTTTTTCAAATTTATTAAACCAATCACCAAATGGTAGCATTGAATTGCGATAGTGGTTTGTTTTATTTATTTCAATAGCAACTTAAGTGATATTTATATGATAAATTTATAAATTTTAAGGTTTTTACGCATTTGCTTAAATAAAAATTCTTAGTACTTTATTGATCTTTTGGTTTAATTTTTTTTCGCAAAATGAAAAGATGTAGTGATCGTGCAATTATGGAGCCTATAAGAGATCCGATCCAATAAACGGCAAAATGTTCTAAAAGAGTATTCCCTTCGCAGCCCAATGTTAATGCTGACGCTAAGATTGGATTAAAATAACCTCCTGTTGTATTGAGCGCTAAGAATGAGATAAATACGATTTGAATATTAATTTTTTTAGATTCACTTGATTTTTAGTATACCTATTAAGACTAGAAATACAGTTGTAATTGAGTTGATGCAAACGGAAGCGTTGTGGTTCCAGTATACCGATTCTAATGCCACAATACGACTAATGAATGTAATAATCCCTTCAACTATTATCCCGTATAACATTGACACTTGTAATGATGCCATACATTTTGCGTTATGAAGTGCCGCATGTTCTGGCACTAAATGCCAACACCAAACTCCTTTCGTATATCTGTTGCAAATTTTGTGCAAAAATTAATATCAATCCATTAAAATGTGTTCAATTTATTTAACTGAAACGGTTGAACGAAATTTTATATCGTAAGTATTACTGAAATTTTCATCGAAATTAATATTTTTATAATTCAAATTATCAGCAATAAAAACAGGCTCTTTAATTGAAATATTATAAAATCGACAGTTGTAATAGATTGTGTTATGTACTATATTTTTCATTTATTTCGATAACTGTATTCTTAAATATTAGCGATAATGATTTCTGACTCGTGAGTTGTATTTGAACATTTATTTGCGGCAGAAACACAAACTTCAAAACTCTTATCTCATTTTTTTCTAAAAAAGCTTATTGAATGCAATTATTGAATGCTTAGTTTGTTCACCAGAAATAATTTATAAGGTTCGAGTGTTTGTCAAATATTAGGAATACTAGGAACTGATAATCTAATAGTTCATACTAATCGAAATTATATTTTTATTTTTATTAATAGATTTTAAAAATTTGTATAAGTTTAATATTAAATATTTTTTATCAGTCTCACTGATCACTCTATACGAATTTGCGAGCATAATTAAAATAAAATGTTACAAATGTATACAGCTTTTGAGTCGAATAACGATGTCTCCGTTTTATGATTTTAAAGAAAAATATTACATTTGAATAGCAGCACATTTTTCGAAATGAGAGTAAATATTTTACTTAAGTCAGTGAGCGCACACTATCTACAGTACACCTTAAAACATTTAAAAATAAATAAAATTAATGGGTGTGTCATTAATTGAGAATAATTGCATTTAATAGTTTGAACGTAACAAAACGGAAAAAATAACATTAAAGTGGATTAATTTAATAATTTACAAATCATTTTTGTTTTTGGGTCGTAAACTAATATTAACGATAGCTGTCTCTAATGTGAGAGATATCGCACCTTCAATCTAATTTTATTCACGCAAATGTTAAATCTCGCAAAATTGCTCAATCTTTTTGGGAAATATTAATTCCGGAATGAAATTATATATTTATTTATAACGAACATTTATTTTAATGTAATCGTTATTCTTAAATCAACTTTAAAATTGAAACTTATTCAGTCATTTCAATAGTTAAGATAACGGCCAAATTTTTCTACGATTTTTGTTTTCGTAAATACATGAAAATTTAAATCACATTTTATATTATAAATTATATTTTTTTAAACATAGTTTAACGATTTTCTATTGTAAAAGTGCTAACATGAAAATTATTTGAAAATGCGAAACCTATGCGAAAATAAGATTTTTTTTTGCTTAATTTCAATAAGATTTAGTCGTTAGCCTTCAATACTACAGATTCTATTCTATTAAATAACTCAATACATTAGATCTTTGGAACTTTATTAACTATGCTTAATAATGTATGATATTGCCTGCGGCTAATAGTTATTAATTTTAGTTTTTAATTATTTTACTTAATTACCATAATTTAAAATTTTTTATTTTTTTAACCATATTTTACATAAGTGTTCGATAACACATCTTAACTTTACTATATAAAGTCAATGAGTGATAGCAAACTTATAGAATACTAGAATATGTTGTTGAGTTTTTATTTTTTGCTACAAATAGGATGAATAAATAGCTTACTAACCACGAAAAAGGTGGAAAGTTCGTGAAATTAATAAATTCATAAAAATTCACAAATTGAAATGTAATTTTTGTTCATAAATTATTGAGGGTTTTCTTTCAGTTAGAAAGTTATTAAAATATAGTTTTTTATTTAGATTATGGAAATACGACACATTAAAATAAAGTTTTGTTTCTTACTTAGCAGTTAGTATAGCACCTACAACTTGACCGCATAGTTTTTGTATTGTATCACTCGATGTGAATGGTGTGCCAAACAATACATATTCTTCAAATGGTGCAGAAGGACACGCTTCCGCATCTTCAAACGAGTGTGCCCACCAAACACATAGTATTAGTAATGCCACTCCATAACCAATATTTCCATGTATATCCCAAACTACACCTAAAATTCTATGTCTAATTAGGTCAGTATTACTTCATTCACTAGCATTCAAAAACTGTTTGTTTTTTAATAGCATTTTAATTGCTAATAAAAAATATATTTGTAAATAATTTTGATAACACCGGTTATTAGTTAAAATACTATATTATTTTCGCATTAAAGTTGAAAAGTAATAAATGATAATTAATAATTTGCGATGTATGTTATAACTTACGATTATGTTAGTACTGATTATTAACAACAAGTTTACCTAATTCTGCACAATCACTACATAATTCTAGTGTGGATATGAACTCGGATATCAAAATTCTATAAGACACTGGAGATATATAGAATAATACGATTCTTAGCAATTTAAATACAATACAATTAACTAATAATATAATATACGGCACTGAGTTTAATACTAAATAATTCATAACGCAATATTATCTATTCATTATAATGGAATAAGGAAGGTATGATGTGATCACTGATCACGTTATTCTATAGTATTACGTTTGGCTTCCAAACAAGAAACGTATCTTTTAAGTTGAAATCTCTCTTTCGTTTAAGTTATTTTTATTTTATTAGAACTATTTATGGCGTAACGCCAGAATATTTAAATCAGTTGTACGTAATTATACCCTTTTTCGCTTTAAACTAAACATTCTTTGTGCTACTTTTTCTTTGTTCGTTTACTGCCACAGAAAACTCATTTTGTTTTAACGATACGTAAAAACTATTCGATCCCAGTATAAGCCTACTATTCTACAGTTGTTTTTTAATATTTTTTCGTTGTTGAAATTTAAATCTATCATAATATACGGTATACAATGCGTACGAGTTTATAGTCATTGTGTTTCACACCTAATATGCACTAGTATTTCTCTTATACTCTAATGGGACGTTTTACGTGTGGGGACAGACAGCGTTAATTAATTGTTTAATATCTTGGATCAACAGTTCATTTTTGTCTGATATGAAGCAGAGTTGGATTTGCATTTTGTCTTTTTGTAACGTTGATAGGCTTTGATAGTGCTAAATGAAACAAAATAAAAAAAGTTTTATACATTGGCGTAGCCATTTCATAATGCATTAATGATAAGGGAATGTACACACAGTCGCGTAAAAGATAAAAAGCAAATCCATCTCTGATATGAAGTTTCGTATAGATTCGGCTTTCTTTATTTAAATAAAATTAAAAAAACACATAAACTTGGAAAAATAATATGATAATATTTTCATTAGTATTTTTTATTGTTTATAATTTAAAAAATAAAATAAGCTTCAAAAAAATATAATTCAGATAATTAAAAAAATATTTAAATATTAATTTTTAATTACAATTATGACAATATTTTAAGCAATTATAAATTAATAAAATATTGCAATTTTCGAGTATTGACAGCACCATTCATTTTAACAGAAAACATGATTTATGTAATTGACATCTATTTAAACGCAACACATTTTATTTTATACAATTTACGGCCTTATTTACTATAATTCTTGGTTTGTATTAACAGTTATACATAAATATATAAAACAGGAAATTAAACACACGGAATATATTAACGGATTTATTTTGACAATATATTAATTTGTCGAGAGTTAAACTATCGAATATAAGTTATAACTAATAACTTATCCTATTATAATGTCACGAAATAGTTAATTACAAGATTGGCATTGATTGGTATTTGAATGTAAGTTACCGTAGCTTATAATGAAGAAAACACAATTCTTTGGATTATTCGATAACCGACTGTTCATAACTTAATGGGATTATAATTCTATAATTATTTGGAGCCTCGTCTACCGAATAAACTAGAACGCGGACGATTGGCAAACAGTGGCCGTAATTGCCTTACTCTGCTTTTTTCAGTAGAACTTGAAGGCGTTGTCTCCGCATCCGTAGAATCATCGTTTGGTGAGGTTTGATGCGATGATTCCGATGAACTTTGCGATGGCGTTGAGTTATTTATATCTGGTGTTGCACTCAATGGTGCCTCAGAGTTTGAAGATACCTCATTATTTTGATCTGTTGGCGTTAGCGTCGCTTCTTCCGTAACTTCAGCTTGATTTTTGTTTCTTAGGAAAGAAGGTCTGGACCGCGCTGTTGGTCTACTGAACCGACTCGGCAGTAAACCAGCGCCTGGTCTTCGACCCGATTGGAACGAAGATCTAGTAATTGGAGCACTAGTTGTGGTTGACGTCGTGGACGCTGCAGTGGATCTGGATATAGTTGGAGCTCTTGTTCCGCCACCGAATCGTCTGTTTCCAGATCCACCAAATCTCCGAGTGGACGCTGTTGTTGATGTTGTTGTTGTTGTTTTCGAATCATCGGGTATTGTAGAAACTGTTGAGCTGGAAGTATTTTGAGTTTGACTTGTCTGATCTTCTTCTTCAGACGCAGTACCCGGTCTTTTCCTAAATCTGCCAGGTTTTCTAAATGAAGACCCAGTAGGCCTCGTGACTCTAGCTCTTATTGTAGTACTCGCAGGAGTTGTAGAGGTTGTTGTTGGCCGCGATCCTCTTAAGTTAATTCTAGTAAGTGCTGGTTGTCTTCTATTTCCAAATCTTCCAGGTCTTCGTGTTGCTTCTGTTTCGGGTTCGGTTGTTGTTGTTGTTGGAGCAGGAGTCGTAGTAGTAGTGGTGGTGGTTGTTGTTGTTGTCGTAGTTGTCGTGGTAGTAGTAGGAGTAGTGGTTGGAACAGTTGTGGGTATTGTAGAAGTAATCAGAAATGAGTCAAACGCATTGGAAGGTCTTCCTAATGAGTCTAATTGCTCTCTCGGGAAATTTAGCTGATTATCAACGGGCGGTTTTGGTGGCGGGAAATCATCGGATGGAGTGAATGTAACGCGCGGCGCATTTATGGTACTCGGAGGTACATATATGCTAACTGGTGGTTCGTGCGTAGAACTTTGCGGATTATGTCTAAAAGCTTGACCCGGAAATTGTGGCTGAAATGAGCTTTGCTGTCTATTATTAAGAATACTATTAAGATTATTCGCAACACTATTATTATTGGTTGTACTGCTAATAGTTCCGCTTCCAATTCCATTATTAGTTCTTCCGCCGTATGTGTCAAACGAATTTCTTTGCCCAGAACTGCTGGAACCGTAACGAAACACATTAGATATTGGCGCTGAGTTTTGATTTTCGGAAACAGATACCGAAACACTCGAAACAGCAGAATTTGGTCTTTCAGTGGTTTGTGGTGTTACTACATCTCTATGGCTTTGGAATGATGTGTATTGTGGCGAAGCTTGATTCACACTTGAAGAATATGGATTTATAGTTGGTATATATGGCGATGGTGTGGCGAGTGTGGTACGAGTTCGGGTTAATAATTGATCATTTGCTTGATTTGTTTGCTTATTCTTATCCAAATTTGGTGTATTTTCAACATTTTTGATGATAACTCTTCCGGGTTTGTTCTCTCTAATCGAACCAGAATTCTGATCATATGACTCTAGCGATGGTATGTCTTCTAAATTTCCATCTTCTTGTTGTTTTTTAGTTCCATTTTTATCGTCATCATAATAATAGTAATAGTAAATCACAACATCATCTTTTTGTGGCTTACCATCTGGAGATACATTCGATGACGTACCAGATGCTCCTGCAGGGGATGGCGAAGAAATGGGAGATGAAGAAGATAACGGAACTGCTTGACGGTTTGATGGCGGGTTTATATTGGATTCTGATTCTCTTGCTGGCGATCTTTGATACGTATTTTGAGACGAAGGTATTGATTGTGGCAAATATCTGCTTTGGCGTGGATCTCTTTCTTCTGAAGAGGAGAATAATGAAGAAGATAAAGGAGTAGATTGTGGCTGAGGATTAATTAATTGAGTTTGTTTTTGTCGGTTAACTTGTGGCGGAACTATAGTTGGCGGAGGGTTCCATGAAACTGATTGAGGCACAGATCCAGTGCCACTTAATACTGATATTACTTGTGGCTGTCGTGGTAATAACGCCGAATCAAGCGGTTGATTCACAAAGCCTGGTGTTGATGGGTATTGAGGAAAACGTCTTATTTGTGACAAAGAACTTATACTGTCTGACGAGGGATTATTGCTAAGACCCGGATATTGATGAAAAAATGCTGTGGAAGAGTCTGGTTGTGGCGGATACTAATATAGAATACATTCGACAAAGTTTTTAATAACATTTAATATGCACTTTACTTTTGGAAAATTTTTAACGAATTCTATACTATTCGCTTACATATGAATTAAAGTTGGAATTATTGGGAAGAAAGTGGAAGTTATCGCGAGATGTTATCGATTGGCGTTTAATTCGTCTCTGCTCTGATACTTCTAATGGTTTTACAAATATTACTTGTAAAGCAACAAATATTATTTGTAAGGCAATTAACCTAACGATATAAAAAAAAGGATAATCGAATCAAATCATGCGTATCTTTTTAAACAATAGTTTAATAAATTGAACTCATATTTGTTTAAATAATTTTAATATTATTTTCAATCAAACATAGCCGATAAATGATTATTTGCTATTAATCGACATTTGTATGAATCCGTATTTATTTCTCTATAGAAACTATACGCGCATAAGCTTTATGTAAAATTAATTTAGTAGATTGAGTTAATTTATACGAAATTATGTATGAATCGAAAAAAAAACAAAAAAATTGTTTTTCGAAATAGATAACCTACTTTTTAAACCTATAGCAAATTAATAAAAGATCGATTGTTGTATTTTTGACAGCAAGGTGACAACTGGTCACAAACTTTGGTAATTCTCATGCAAAAACAGACATCCTTGAAAATATATACTTATTTTAAGTTTGGAATCAATGTTAGACTTACATATTTCAGTCTATAAATGATGTTATTTGGCATAATTTTTTCATTAAAATATAGGCCATAGTATTTTTTAAAACACGATTCTATAATTTACTAGTATTACAATATAATGTTTTAAAGTTTATTTTAAGGCATCCGTTTTGTGAATATAACTATAAATATTATATTTTTTATTTTAAAAGTTGTTTCTTGATATTTAACGATTAAATATTAACTAATTAATACGTTAAAATAAATTTTAAAATGTTTAAAGTAAATAAAAAAAAAATAAAACTATTACATACTAGGAAACGCGAACTAATTTTTAAAAAAAAGTTTTTATGAAGAGTTGTAAGTTTTTAAAGTTTTTCGCATGCATTTATTACTTAGGAAATATGAAAAATCAAATAAATGATAGATTAAAAAATAATTAACTCATTGTAAAAGTATACATACATTTTTGAAACACCGTATCATAAGTTATCACTGAACTCGATGATCTGATGATCTGGTTTTATCAGTTTGATTTGGACACTTCAGCATTCACTCACATTCACATTAAGTTCAATTCTAAATCTGTTGTCACTTCTAAATTTATCAAATAAAGTCTTTTCCATATATATCGCCCTCTTTTGAATAACTGTTATTTTACAATACAACACATTTATAATAGATATTGTTTTAGTTTAAATACGTTTTAAGGACAAGTAAGTGGTTTTTGGCTGGTTATCGCAGTTTGAAAAACCAGTCTAAAACCGTGACACCGTTTTCGTGCGTTCACATGTCTCTCTGTAAGTTTTGTAGAAATCAACACTTTTGGTAAACCGAACCGTATAAGCAAACTATAAGTATTACATCCATTATGTTAACGTTATATTATATTAGTATTGCCGTAATCTCAGGAAATGCGAGAAAAAAACAATTGTGCGAAATTAAAAAAAATTAATTTAAACCAACACAATAATTGTTTTCTGCTGCAATATTATTCGTTAATAAAACGGTGGCGTTGATAATAAAAATAAGACAGTCACGATCTTATACAATATATATAAACCATAACATTTCGACGAAAAAAAGATCTCGAAATTTATTCTCTTAACCTAAAAAATTTTTATCCCACTATTACATCATTCCGTTGCATTGAAAAATCTATATAAATCGTATCGGGAATACAAAGTAACTAAAACTTTGAACTCTTATCATTAACCTTTTTCTAACCTTTAAAAGTAAAGCATCATACCATCAAATCATCATCATATATATGCTAAATGTCAGCTATTTTCCCCAAAAGCCAGCTTAAAATTGTGTATCAAATCGAAAACAGTAAATATCGTGTCATCTTAAAGGACAGCAAACCACTTACTTTTCATACTTTACTATTTATAGCTTTTTTTTATTGCTCTCTTCTATTGAAATGATTTTTTTAATGTAAATTTATTACATGTACTTAACATTTTTGGAAAATGCAAATTTTATGGTATTTATATTTGTTAATCGCATTTTAATCGAGTTTATTTATTGTGTAATAATTAGTAAAATCATTAACTAAATAAATAACCCATTTTATTAAGTAATCTAATGCCAAACTTGATTTGTCAATAATTGCGGATTCGAATCAATATTTATTTATGACATTGAAAGTAATAAAAAAGGCATCGCTTCGAACAACACAAAAACGTTAACTTATATTTAATCTGACATGTAAACATAAATTTGAAAATGTTTTCTAGATCCTTTGAAATCCTATTCTAAACACGTTTTGAAAGTCGGTATAAATAACAACACAAAAAGTCTTTGCGCAAATTAATGCTGTTTTATTAACTCATTGGGTCAGAGAGAAAATTGTTTGGTAATGTTAAAAATGAAACTCGGAAAAATTTGTTCTAAAAAAATTTAATTTTTTGGATGTTTTGCTTGTTTTTAAAAATTTCAAATGTTCTTGTATGCAATAACAGTTGTATTAAAAATAGGTTTGTGAATCATTACAAAAAACGTCACTTTATCTTTAAATTGTGTTGTAATATTATCATGCTCTCTATAAGAAATAAGATAAAATAAAAAATTTAAAATAATTTCGTCAACAAATACAATGAAAAAGCTAAAAAAGCAATAAAGAAAAAATTGTAGCGTAAAATCCATGAGTTTTCGACAACTCCTTAATTAATAGTACAGAAAAAAATTTTAAAAATGTGGTTTAAATTTTTTCATGAGAAATATCACGAATTAAAAAAATTTTAATGCGCAATAATAAAGAATTATAATATAGATTAATCCTATTTGTTGAGAAAATTCTTTCAATTTTCAATAAAAAATTCTAACACTTATTAAATTAATTTACGATTTGTTGTCCCATCAAAACAACTCGTGTTTAACCTCAATACAACTTTTAATTCGGTTTTACCAATGATTTTAATTTATTTTTCACTGAAAAAATTTTAAATTATGAAACTATTTAACACAATATTGTAATTTTAATTTTTATATTTATAATCGAGTATTTTAATCAAATGTTTGTACAATCAAGTATATTAAAAAATTCTAAACGAAAAATATTGTTTTATATAATTTTCAAATGAATAAACAATTGAAGTTTGATGTTTTCAATATTACTTGCGAATTCATATTCATATTAAGTTCGTATTTGAATTTATTCAAATTTCTACTGTATGTAAATGATTTTAAAAAGCTCTGTAATGAAAGAAAAAATAAAAATTGTTGTCATATCGAATTCAATTCATTTGCATATCATTTCGATAGTAACTTTTAAGTAATCCCTATTAATTTAGTTGTTTTCTTGAGTCCATAATGGAAAAAGTCCAGATTTCTATATAATTTTTACAAAAAGTTGAGTTCTCTCTCGAAATTCTGATACAGTAATAATAAATTATCTTTTAAATATGAAAAATTTAGCGACATCAACAAAAGCAAAAAACGAGGAAATTTTTTATTTACTTTAATGTATTATTTAGTGATGAAAGTCAGCTCGAAAACAGGAGCTGTAGCTGAGCTTTGAGCTGAGCTGAGCTATTGATTAATTTTTAA
>JAQIXJ010002547.1:0-15462 GCA_034700185.1 Phthiracarus laevigatus | reverse complement strand
AAAAAGATAACATATTAGTAAAAATGGGATAACATATTTTTTAAACATAGAGCATGAGCCAGTCAGTCACTAAGACAGACTTTGCCATTCGCCAGCCAAATGGTTGGTTATTTTTACATGTGTGATATAAAGATTTTTTTTGTTCAAATAATGTAACTCTTTTTATTCCGTTAGTCCAGAGGTTTTCAAACTATTCGTTACGCGACCCTATTTTCTTATTAAACTTTTCTCGATTCTAATTTCAAATACTGGTGGTTATGAATGGGCTCCATTGTTGTAAACAATGTTTTAAAATTTATTTTAATATTATTGTTACATCGTTTTAAAATAATTCGATAACTAATATCAAACATAACCAAACATAACCAAACCTTACCAAATCTTACCAAATCTTACCAAATCTTACCAAATCTACTAAACCTACTAAACCTACTAAACCCCACTAAACATAACAAAAATATAAACTTATTTTAATTTAAATAAAAGTTTTAAACGCAATAAAATTCTAATTATTCAAATAATGAGTTAATTTAAACAATTAAAGTTAGTTAGTTAAGGTTTAAGCTTTTACAACAATAGAATGCAAACAATTTTATAAACTTTTGAACAACAATGGAGCCCATATAAAACAAATCACCCCAAATATCATCTTAATATATAAATGAATCATCTCTCTAAATGTGTATCTCTGAATATGTTAATAATTAGGGAAAATTATTGAGAAAAAATCCAGATTTGATTTCATTTACTTCAGACAATGTTTATTTGTAAGAAATAATTAGGCACGAATTTTTTTCCATTAGTTTCTATTGGTGTTGAAAGATCTTTTTCGAAATATAAAGCATTTTTTAAAGACTATAGTCAGCATAAAGTAATATAATTAATTTTTCAACTAGAAATTAAAAATTTTCAAATGATTTTTTAAACGATTTTATGACTTTTTTAACAATTTTAACTTCGCTAGTAATTCCGAAGTATATTAAAGCAATTTTAGTTTACTGTACAATACAAAGTGTGGTCGTTGCTAATATACACATAAAGATACAAAAACCATATCGACCTTTGTAATCTTTATTGGCCGAAATGGTTGTTGTAACCTTTATTAAAGTTTATTTATACTCAGTTTAAAAGCAAATATTTTTACATTTAAGATTAAATGAATTTAAATTTTTACCTACGATTAGGAAAAGCAAATAGTAAAATGTTGTTAATATCCATTTCTGCTAATAATAAGTTTCTTATTTTTTAATGTCGACCCTACATTAGTATTATTTTTTTAGGATCCTAAAAAATTAGATTAGATTCAATTAAACCATTTATAGTATTTGGGAACCTCTACTGATTATTATCAACAAGTAAATAAGCAAAGTCTGATATTGTGGGCTAATCAAAGCTAAAAATAGCTGTGTAATCAATAAAGCGAGGAAAATATTTTTAATTCTTACGCTAAAGCATTTTATATTGTACTTAATGTTGACAAAAAGCTCATGCTGAGCTGATCTTGAATCTCATTTTTTTGTATCTCAAAGTCTTAGAGCTCAAGATCGTAGTATTTAGACCTTTATTCAAACAAGCTAGGTTGGTGCTCAAGCTTAACAGTTTTATGAGTTTAATTTCACTTAATATTTTTAAAGGTACGATTATTTAATTTCCAGCAATAAGCAATTGCATTATACAATTTTTGTTATAAAAACATTAAAATTATTAATTATTATCACATAATTGTATCATAATAAACGCTAAGATCAAATTGAAACTCAAGATCATTTCATCTTAACATTAATATGCTAAGCAGAGATAGATTTGCTTTCTGTCTATCCGCGACTGAGTGCGCATAGTGTTTATGCTGACGATATTGCGATCTTAACGAATACACAACGAAATGGATACGCCAATGCATAAAGCTTTTTACTATTTATTTTTTTCATTTAGCACTATCAAAGCCTATCAACGTCACAAAAAGACAAAAAGCAAATCCAACTCTGATTTAGATATGCTTTATATACTAACCTATAAATTTTGAAAATTCAGCAAAATTGTTAAAAACCGAAGAGATATAATTTTAAATTTTATTTAAAAAGAATTAAAATGAAATGTATAAATATTCAGACTATATTAGATTCTTTTTTTCTTTTTTATAAACTAAATATTGTAAATTATACCAGTGTTTCGCCATAAAACAACTTATTACACAAAGGTTAAATTTTCAATCTTAATTTTTCAATATTTACGTTTCTTACATGCATTTATGAATTATGAATTTTCATTTTACGTTTATTAAGAATGAAATTAATCTTAATTTAACAATCAATACTTATTCATTAATCTAAAAAATACCGATAACTTAAAAATGAGCTATCGTGCTAAATGAGCTATTTAAAATCTACCATTGTTGCTATATTTCATCAAATAAATTATAATTTAAAAATAACGCTATATTTATATATAATTATAAGCCAAATAAAATTAAAAAAATCATTAAAAGGAATTCTTGATATAAGTAAAGTTACAGTTTAAAATTTGTTAAAAAGTAATTTTAGTTTTTTGTTTCATGAATCAATTAAATTTTATCAATTAACGAGAAACTCTACAAAAATGGTCAATATAATGCCCAAAAAGTTGTCAAATTTTGTGAATCAGTAATACACAAAATAAAAATGAAATATTATATTTTACTTTTCAAAACTAATAAGCAAAGCCGAATGCGATGCAATTAATATAGTTTTTGTTAACTCTACATCAACTTTGACTCTACCGGTAAAAAATTTTTACAGTATTAATTTTTGTTATTTTTGGTTAACAATAACTAGTATAACAGTGTCAATTATTTTAATTACCCCTAAATATTTCGGGTAATTTTTGAAAATCTAGAAAATATAAAATCTAACCAATTAACTCGCTTTAATTTATAGAATTTTTTATGACTATGATAAAATTAATCTATAAAAGTTAATTAAATAAATAAAAATTAATTCACGTGATTTATTAACAATTTTAATATATCATTATTAATTTAACACAGCATGCACTAACAATTTACAAAACTTAACCGATATTTTATTCAGAAATTTAATCAATACAAACTGACAAAAAACTCACAAAAAATTTGGTGATTATTAATAGCAAAATATGTTTATTTGTTTGTTTTCTAAGTGATATCTTTGTTAAAATTGAGTTTATAATGAATTTTTGGAATGTATATCTGTTAAAATGTTAAACTGCCAAAAATTAATAGTTAAACTGTCTTGTCTTCAAATTTAAAATTATTAAATTAAAATTATCATAAATTCAATTTCAAATTTTTATTCAATTATGAATTTTAACTTACATTCGCAATTCAATTAAGAACAAAACATGCTTTAATTTTTTATCTGATTGCAAATATGTCAGATATATGGATTTGGTTATGTATAAAATGATAAATGTTATGTACTATAATATATCACTTTGTTTATCCGTTTCTCTGTTAAAGAAATAATTTATTCGACATATAATAATGGCACTTTAAAAGTTTATTCAAATTTAATGGAAATTTTAACAATGTGTCGTATATGTTCCCGATAATTTTACAAACTATTTTCATTTAAAATGCAATTATTTTTTTAATTCCTTATAATACAGTTCTTATAATATCTAATCAGAACAAATACCGATAAAAATGAATAATATTCTATGCAAATTGCACATACAAACCAACTTTAACACTTATTTTTTGGCAATTTAGCACTCAAATATAAAACAAGATAGATAAGGTAATAATAACTGATTTTGTATAGTTAGTTTCAGAAAATATGTTGTCGCTCAATCTCTACGTTCGCTAATAGGGTCAAAACAGGGCTTAATTCTAGTGAAAAATAACTTTAAAATAGGGCTTATTTGGTCAAAACTGACACAAACTCGGTTCAAAAATATAATATTCAATAACATAGCAGGTAAGATAAACAATATGAATTGTTATAATAGTTTCATTGAAAATAATGTTTGTAAAACAGAAAAAATAGTGGTTTCAACGGGCGTATCCCGTGGGTATTTATAGTAGTTATAAATAAAAGTAATTACTAGAAAACATCAAAACATTATATGAACAATAATGCGTTTGTAATAACACGTTTAAGTTTAATTAGTAAGATTCGTGACACCAAAATATACTCATACACGCCCAAACACTTATAATATTTGCTCAAAAGAGAGGCTATAAATTCCTGCTAAACCTAAATTTAACATAGAATAGTTTAGTCTATAATATTAAACAACATAATAGAAGACAACCATTGCATTTTTTTCATTTAGTTTATAATTTCTGAGCAGTAAAGTTGTGATTTAAAACGTTTCTTTATTATTTTTTAGGTAAAAACTAATAATTTAATTATGTAAACGATTTTCTACTTGATTTTTCAACAATATTCAGAACTCTAGCTATCACATTTCAAGTTGAATAACTTTAGATTTTTACTTACTTTTATTAAATATCTAGAAAAACATAAATTTTAAAATTGCTCTTAGAGAAAATTTTGTTTAATTTATATGTACATAACAATTCAAATCAAAATTGAGAACATACACTTTTAAAAAGCAATTAAGTAAATATATAAACTATTTAGTAACAGCTTTGCAATTAATTTTTTAGCTTCTTTTTAAAAATCATAATTCAAGCTTATGAGTTTGACAATGGTTGTCCATATGTCTGCCTGTGACAGCGTCCGTAGTTTTAAAAATAATGAAAAAACTAAATAAGACTTTTGTTTTAAAATTTTTAACTGATAAGCGAGGACGTTTACTTCAGAATTGTGGTATAACTGTTTTGGGTTTGATCTTATGAAAGGTTTTTCTCAGATCATAGAACATTCATTTAGCATTTATACAGTTATTATTTGCATTATGATATAATTTTATATTTAAAGTTACATATTCCAAAATAACTTATGTAATTAGCTAACTAAAATGTATAAGTTTATAAAAAACTTACTTTCATTAAGGAATATATTGAGTAGTTTCAATCATATTTCATAATAAATTTCGCTAATAATAATTTATATTATTTATTTCCTCTTATAATATTTAATTTTTGTAGTAATCCATGAGCTTAAAAATTTACTTTTTGACAAGTTATCAAAAGTGGTAATGGACTTATTGTGAACATAAAGTTAGAAACTGTTATCCTTATTCAATTTAAAAGTATTCTATTATTAACACTTTAGAGGTATTACCAAAAAACTTTCATTTTAGGTATTCTGGGTTAAAAAAATGTCCCTGCATTACACAGTCATTGCACATTACGTTTCCTGTGCAACACCTCTAAGCATAAACTCCGCGTGATTTACAGAAAATGTTAATTTACAAAAATCTCATAGATAAAAACATGGCTAGTTTTTCGGTAGTATTTTGCCATTTTGAGTCTGAAAATCACTATTTATATGTAAAAGCCACTCAATTTATATTCTTGAAGTTGGTCATTTTATCCTAAATTTGTATACTTTGGCAAATTTTTTGGTGTTTTTTTGTTATTTTTTTCAACAAAAAGCGGCATATGCTAGTCAATTTTTAACCTAAATTTTGTCCATTTTTATCAGATTTTTGCCTATTTCGACACAAATTTGTCCATTTTTAACAGCGTTAATGCCAAATATGATCATACTTTTTGAATTTATTACCGTATAATTTGTCATTATTGACTAATAAATTCCCATAATTATCATAAAAAAGAAAAAACCGCTTTATTAAAGTATGAAAATTGTAAAATCCCATTATTAGATTAAAGATCAAAATCCCTTTATTAGAGTAAATATTAAAATACCTTTATTAACATAAGAAGTTTGTAAATCCCTTAATTAGGTAAAGATCAAAAACCTTAACTAACATAAGAGGTTGCACAGACGGACGGATGCACGGACGGACAGACTTAGTCAACCCATATATCTGTTAAATTAGCAGTCAGATAAAAAAGACGCACACCGGGATACACAAACGCTCGCTCAACCGGACAGATTACTTTAATCCAATAATTTTGCACCTAGTAACATAATATTTCATGCTATTAAAGACACAACTTTTTTATTTTAATTAATATTTGTTAACGTCAAATACTTGTATGAAAATGAAGTAAAAATGGGATTAATTTAAGAAATAATTTATATAATTAAAATATTTTTAATAATAAGTGCTTGTAAAATATTTCAAGACAAAATTAGATTAAAATTGCTGGCCCGCTCGTGAACCAATAAACAAAATACGTTAAATCACATGCCTAGTAATGTCTGTGAATACTAATAATATAATGTCACTCTCGAGAGCTTAACAAAGTTAAATAAAAACTTTCGTCTAACTAATGAAGAAATTAAAATTCTTGGCACGCCTCAACTTTATTTCTCCTTCCGTGTCGATTGGATTTAGCTCATGAAGTGAAAAAATAAAGCTACAAGTGCAAGCGAGTTCATGGCAGGTCTCAACTATGTTTCTTCTTCCGTGTCCATAGAATCAAGCTCAAGAAGTGAAAAAGCAAAACCCTTATTGGGAGCGAGTTCATCTCATATGTCAACTATGTATTTTATTCCGTGTCCAAATGTTCAAGCTCAAGAGAAAAAACAATGCTCCAATTGCAAGCGAGTTTATGGCAGGTGTCAACTGTGTTTATTCTTCCGTGTCCTTAGGATCAAGCTTAAGAAGGGAAAAACAAGGTAACTAGTGGAAAATAGTACAAATCACGTGTCAAATATGTGACTTATTCCTTGTCCACAGCATCAAGATTAAGAGTTTAAAAAACGCTCCTCCTACTGGAAGCGAGTTCATAGCTGGTTTTAACTATGTAGCTTCTTCCGTGTAAACGGTATAAAGGTGAAAAGTGAAAAAAAAAGTTCCTAGTGGAAGACTGTTCATAGCGCGAGTCAAACTTGTAGATCATCTACACCTTAGTTTAAAGTATGGTTTTTAATTGTTGATTTAAAAATAATAAACTCAAAAGTGTAGAATCGATATTTTTTTGGTAAAGATTATTTCTAAATAAGTTGCATAACTTTTTAAAACGAGGAGAATCAGAGAATCAGAGAATTTTCGTTATTTTAAAACGAAGAATAATGGAGGATAATGAAATAATTTTCAAAATAAAATGCAATAAAATGATAAATTATCAGAATTATTTTTTAAGAATTCTCTATAAAACTGAAATAATTAAATTTAATTAACTTTTAAAACTTACGATCTACTTTTACATTAACTGATTAACCCGTAAGCTCACATATGGTATAATTAATAATGTTAAAAATGATAACTAAAACATTTTTAAGGATTACAAAACCGCAAAGATGCCATAAAATTTTAATACTTCTCAAGTTTCTGAATCACAAATAGCTTAAACAATGGCAGCTGTTTTTAACAATTATTTAAAACCTCATAAGTTGCTAGCAAGTAGCAAATTCTAATCGATATCGAAACGTTAATAATATCTCAAAGTTTTAATTTACATTTCTAAACTATTTCCATACAAAATTATTTATAGAAAACAATTAAGAAAATGTAACAAATGTTTCTATAATAGCTATATTATATGATAAGCAAGCTTTTAAAATTTTATAAATTTTTTAATAATTCTTAACTTTTTTTATTTTTTAATTGTTTTTCAATTTTTTCATGTCTTTGGACACCGCAACAGACAGACGGACAGACAAACACACATCGAAAAATCCATAAGATCGCCTTTTTTATAAAAAGTGAGCCAAAAAAAATCAAATACATAGCTACACATATCTCTTTACTACATCTTATCTCCAAGATAAATGAACCTATGTGAAAGGTGAAACTAATTGTTTAGAAATAAAATTAAATGCTTTCGCGACTATTAACACCTATTCATAAAAAACTGTTCTAACCATTGGCGTAACCTAACATTTCGGAAATTCTCCCGTAGAGTTGAATTAACAGGACTAACACAAGTAGATAAAAACGAATAAGTTGCTTTGCTGCACGAAGTTATAATTTATTTAGGTAAAACATAGTCTTTACTAAATTTAATCGCGTGTTTTGAAGGAAAATCAATATGAGAAAGCTGATAAGGACACTGATAATTATTATTGTTTATGTCTGATTGCACAATGTTTCCGCTGTCTTGTTTACAATTCCATTACTTACCGTTTTTAACTCATTATTTATTATTTGAAAAGTTTTATCACTTTTAATTTGTAAAATTGACGTACAATCGGTTAAGTCAACTAGATCATCAATGTTACTGTTATTAACTTATTTTACTATTTCGTGACTCACAATATATTTCTTTTCATTTGTGTTTTTAGCATCGCTATTAATAATAATATTTTTATCGTAACGTTTATACATAGATAAACGAAATATAAACAAATAATGTATAAAAATAACAAAACAATAATTGTAAACAATTTAATTAAACTAAATGTTAGTTTAAAATTGTGGTCTTAATCACATTATTAGCATTATTGTTCCATTTGTTCCGACAATAATAATCAAATTTTGCTAAGATTTGAATGAATTATATGTTAATTGAATGTGATTAAAATATTATAGAACGAACAACATTAATTAAATGCATAAATACATAGACAATGCAAATATAATTGTGAAGTTTTCAGAAAGAGCAAAAAAATATTAATTTTATGAAATTTTTGTTAAAAAACGATTAAAATGTCTAAAATTAAGTTTACGTTTCATATTACATATGTATTAAAAAAGTAAAGCTGACCGTCATATTTATTTTAAATGTGTTTGATTAAGTTTAAAAACCGAGATTAATTTTAAAAAAGGGATAGAACATTTAAATTTCTTAGTATTTTTATTTTAACATTTTTCAATGTTAATTTGCCAATATAGTTTTGATAAAAGTGATTGCACTTATTTAAACAACGTATTTAAATAAGATACAATTTTTTCTGTCATTCTACTTATTTCAAATTATTTTTCCAGGAAGTTCGGCTATAAGTTATAAAGTATGCAAAAAGGCTTTTTTCTAACGAAACTCGTGTTTTATATTACAATACCGATACTCGCAGAAGATATCAATGGTGTTTTTATTATTCAAAATTTTTTAAAGTATATATTAAATATTTAAAATGCACTAATAGATAAGTATCTTAAAATAGTAACATCATTTTCAGTGAAATATTACTTCCAAAAGTATTTATGCTTAAAACAAAAAACCTCTATATTATTTTACGATTTTACTTTATAACAGTTTACAAATGTCATTAAAAATAAAAGACTAATTAATAATAGAAGTAATATGGTAGGCATAGGTATTGACAATAAGACAAGAGGATGAGAAAGAACCAAAAGGAGCGCGGCTTATGTTGGTACTCGTGATGAACCCATTAAGGCTTTGGTAGGTTGATATGTTTAAATGTCAATAAATGCAGTGCTCAACTGTACCTATTTTGTTTATGCTATTAGCCTAGAATTGCAAAATCTTCTTCAATTGCCGGCGATAGGACATTTATAACTGTTGTTCTCATTATAGCCATTATGATAAGGGAAACAATAATCTTATCCAATGTTACCACTAATGAAATTTATAGCATTGATATTGTTATCAATATATTCAATGTGTAGTTAATCCTAGGTTTTGGTCACCGATAAAGTGATTGGTGTTTGTAAACAACATCTAAGATAACTCTATGGTATCCAGGATGTACCAATTCGATATGAACAATTTCCGTTGTTACTTGGAAATTGATGTTCAGCCGAGGAATAGATACTATATAACGTGTACATTTTGTTTATATAGAGGAAGTTAAATTGAACAACACACTTGTGTTACAGATTTGAAACTATTCGCAGAATACCAAATTAAGTCAAAACGCTGTTTGATTTTTAGAGAACAAGAGATGTGCTTTTTTGAGAACAATAAAACTGCGTAAACATGAATATTAATTTTAATCAAAGGGAACTAAACGATTTTAAGCGCAATAAAAGGCAAGTACGACTACTGTTGGGTAAATCAAAAAAAACTCTAAGGAAGTGCAAGATAGAAACAGTAGAAATATATTTAATGGGTCCAGTCCCAGTAGACATTATCAATCAACAACGCGACGATCATGAGACTCTTTGTAAAGCCTTAGAACTACAACTCAATCAACATAAACATCTATATCTTAAGTGGGTCTGGCACAAACTCCGCTTTATGCAACTCTACAGATAGACATAAGTGAACAGATCAACAAAAGAATTTGCGCACAATAACAGCCACAATGCTTAAAAAAGTACATTTGTAAAAACTGGCGCTAAATCCTGTGTCGTCGCACTTACGTTGTTGAAGCTCATTGCTTCAAAAAAAGAGTATAATATTCATTAATTTAGTTAATTGTTTTTACCAAATTGAATTTCATTTTTTCGTTATTAAAAATTAAATAAAGTATATTTAATAATCAAAAAGAGCTTCTTCATAACCTTCTTTTTTTAAAAAAAAATTGTATGATGCTTTTTTAAAAATTATAGGTTTTTTTAAATTATAGGAGGCTTTTTCAATTTTTTTGATTTTTTAATTTTTTCCACTTTTTTTTATTTTTTTTGGTTTTTTTTGTTTTTTTATACATTTTAATTTTTTCAGTTTTTTTAAATTTTTTTTAATTTGACAACAATGTCATAAAAGTTTGTTAATGTTTATAATAGCCAAAACAAATATAGAAATGATTACAATTTGAAAAATATTTTAATGCAATCTTATTTATATTGTTTGCAAAAGTATTTGAGAAAGTCTTCACTGAAATCAGACTATGTTAGTGATTCAGACTCATTATTAAAATCCGTAAACGCGAAATTATTTGGTCACCAATTTTGTTATCTTTCGTTAACTGTCGTTATTTGTAGTTAGTTGTATTTATCTATCGTTATCTGTCACATTCTGTCGTTATCTGTCCCTATTTATCGCTCTCTGTAGTTTTCTGTCACTGTCTTTCACTATCTGCCACAATCTGTCGTTATCTGTCACTATCTAAAGTTTTGTCAGTGTCTATACTTATTAGTCACTAACAGTCATTCTGTTTATACATCTGTAAATATCAGTTGTTTTATAGCACTAATTTTTGTTTTTATAATTTTCTGTCACAATCTTTTATTATTGATCACAATCTATAGTTATCTGTTATTTTCTGTCACTATCTATTTTAAGCATTAATTTGAATATTTTTACTGTCTGTTTCTATATGTAACTATAAGTTTTATAAATATTTTACAATCAATAATTCAAATGTTGGATTATTATTGAGTTACAAATATTTCTAGCTCGATATAACAATGCTGTTGGAATGTTTTGATTTAATGTATAAATCTAAAATAAAAAATACGTTTAAATTAAATTAAAATTTTTATCATTTGATTTATGTTCCTTATATTATGGATCTTTATGTTAATTTCAGTGAAATTAATTCTATTTTACATGTTCGTAAGTCAATTAAACTTGGAGAATTATTCAATTTAGTCGCTGAATCACACAATATTTCATCATCTAATTTTATAAAAACCATCAAGAATATCAATACGGTAATTGCAAAGCGTGAAACAAATTAATCGATTGTATTAAAGAACTTTGGTAAACAGAAAAAAGCTCCATTCGAATCTAATTTAGATGAAGTTTAATGTTTGATAAAAATTCTTGTTACATCTGTTGCATTTATTTTAAATTCAGAAAAAATTAACAGTCGATGTAGCGGTTTGTAAATAATTGATCTTAAAAATCGAAAGAAACGCCTGTTAACAAAAGCAAAGTTGGAGTGTCGGAATTTTTATAAAAAGTTAAAATAATAAGATGAATTTTACTCCAAAATTTAACACATAAGTCTACATTTAAATTCTTATTTTTGTAAAGTTTAGAAAAATAAACAAATTTTTAAAAACAAAGTATGTCCTATTATAATAAATGATCAAAATCCTTAATTTGTAGTTTCATGTCTAAAGACAGAAAGACAGACATCCAGACATGTCAAATCCAATAGCTCGACTTTGTTAAAGTGATCTAATAATTTTACAAGCTAGTTACGGTCATAATATCTAACTTTGCTTTTTATATTTTATATTGTTCACTTCGTTTGCTCCCAATATTTTATATTTTCTGCTTTATGTTAAATATTATGTTAAAAGCAGATGAAATCAAAATATATCGCTTTAATATAGCTTATTAGTGGCATATGCCGCGTTAAGTTTTGACATTTTATCAGTTTTGACAGTTTTGAATTATTAGAAATTAGTAACTTAAAAGTGTTTGCATTTTCTATTGATGATAAAGAATGATATGGTATTTGTTTATGACATTATCGTTACTATTTAATTAACGTTTATAATTAAATCTTAATCGAATTTTATTACTTATATTCCCTTTATACAATTTTTTTTCTTTAGCGCGATGTTCTATATTGATTTTGTTTCAAAGATTCTTCTGTTTTTCTTCTTTATATTTATGAGTTTAGTTTTTACAAAAAGTCTGAAAAACACCTTCCGCCACGGTAGCGTCAAAAATCCACTGCCAAATACTAGGGGTATCACTACTCGTATTGGATTTTTATTCGACTTAAGAAAGCTGATGACGACCTTTTATCCGTATAAAGTATAATGAAATGTAAACGTTTTGCGAACGAATATATTTATTAATGTTAAGAGCTAATGCTCATAACGAGTTTACACGAATAATAATTATGAAAAAAGGGTAACAAACGGTTAATTTACGAAATTGAAAACAAAGCATCATAAAAGTAAATACACAGAAATACGTTAAACGAGAAACAATAAACATTCAAATGACACGCATGCACAGCAGTGTCTCAATTCCCCTATTCTTTGACTGGCTTTGGATCATCGACGGTAACGGCATCCCAATCATACTGCACGAGTGGAACTGATAGCCAGGTTTCGACATCGGCAGCATTTTCTAAGTAAACGTACGCACAATGGGAGCGTATGACGCAATGTACAAATCGTAATCGTTTCTCGTATTCTTTGATCTGCTCAAGAAAATCCTTTGCGTCTTGCAATTTCTTACCATCGGTTCGGTTCTTCACAACATCAACATCGATACCAGACCGCACATACAAAATTCCTTTTGCGTGTTGGATCAGACGATGGGTACTCGATTAGGCTATTAAGCCCCCATACAAGTCGAAACCAACGGAACTGTAATGCGGCAGTGACTCGACTTCGAACACGTGCTCTTCCCAGTTGGGCTGAAGATAACCAAGCTCTCCCAGATGGCCTTCTGTTGCAGAAAAGTCTCCCACGTCGGCGATTAATCCCAATTGTCCATATAATCGGGCGGTAAAACGACGTCTGGCTCGGGATTCATATTAACGTCAGCCATTTGCAATTCTAATTGAGTCGTAGTGAATATTGTAAGAGATCACTGCACTAATTGCATTCTTAGTGCGAGGGATGTATGTGATATTAGCTTTTTGATGTCAGGGGTTCTCAGAATTTGTGGGGTGGGCAACAAATAAGTCATTTTGCCGAACTTCCAAAAAATTTTTTCTTGTGCCACAAAATTTTCGAACTTAATTAATCTGGTTTTCGACGAGTGATCGATGGTAGTAACGCCTAAGGATGACATGTGGTACATGAAGACTAGCTTCCGAACATAATACGGCATTAGAGAAGACGAGTGTGACACTAGTGCGCGAATTGTACTATTAGTTTTCATGTCAAGCTGGTCTATATGATAAGTTTCGTGACCAATCTTTTCCCTTATTATAAATGGTGCGATAAAAGCAGGAGATAGCTAAGTGTTGGTCGGATGATTAGCTGGTATGCGCCACTTAACAAAATCGCCGATTTCGAAACTTGATTTTTCATGTTTTGATTCATGTTTGCTCTTACGGGTGAGCTGTGAGTCACGCGAAGCTAATACTGCCATGGATCGCGCTTCTTCCAGTGAGTTGTTAGGTTTGTGAAAGCCAGGTATGACGAGCCCAAACTGTAGAAATCTCGATGCAAATCCAGTTGTCGTATGCGGTTGATCGTTATAGCCAGTGACAGCTATAGATAGCGCTTTAGAGAGTCTAGCCTTTGATTCACTTGCGAGAACAAGACGTATGCCACGCATAACGCCTTCTCACAAACGCCATTAGACTGGGGATGGTAAGGAGGCGTAACCAAATGTCGCACATTGCTCCGTTCCAGATAGTTTTTGAATCGTTTTGCTGTGAAATTTGTTCCGTTGTCGGTTAGTATTGATCGCGGTTTGCCAACCGAATCAAACAACCGATTTAAAATATTAATGGATGCCTCAGCAGTGTTGCTTCTAACGAAAGATGCCCAAACGAAACGCGAGTGATGGTCAATGACGGTCACAATGTATGGTCGAACTGTTCCAGGTGTTCGCAGCACAATGGTGTCCATAGCCCAGACCTCATTGGGTTGATCTGGTGTTGGTATCGCGTGACTACCACCAAGACGTGGTTCGTTGGGAGGCTTAACAGTTTGACACGAATGACAAGTCTTTACGTATTTGTTTATATCTTGATCTCGATTTGGCCACCAGTACTGAGCAGCTATGAGTCGTTGGGTTTTCGTTTTTCCCGGATGATTGAGATCGTCGTGACATTGTTCTAATACCACACGTATCAGAGATCCAGGTATGACGACACGCTCAGCACCACCATACCTTACTTTGATTAGACCGTTCTGCGTTACCGGTTTTCGAATCGATTGTATATCGATCTCTGACTGTCTGGCTTGCAATAAGTCTATGTCTATCAGCAGTGTTGTCGGGTTTCTGGATAAGGCGTCAGCAGCTTGATTTGCGTTTCCAGGTCTGTAGTGTACAGTATAGTCGTAGACTCCAAGTCTCACAGCCCATCGATATAACCGCGACTTAGGATTCTTAATGGCAAACAACCATTTGAGCGCTGCACAATCTGTGTATACGTCAAAATGAGTGCCATCAAGATATACGTGGAAGTGTTCAACCGCTAGAACCACAGCGTAACACTCGAGTTCAGTAGCAGCATATCGAGATTCTGCATCGTTTAAGCTTCTAGACCAGTATGCTATTACTCGTGATTGATTATCGGGCGAGCGTTGCATTAATATTGCTGCGAGTCCAGTCCCAGATGCATCAGTTTGAAGTACTGTCGGAAGACTCGGATCAAAGATGGTAAGAATTGGTTCACTGGTTAGATCAGTGCGAAGTATATCAAAAGCTTGCTGCTGTTCCACGTTCCAAACAAAATCGATACCTTTACGAGTCAACTGTGTTAGTGGTCTGGCTTTAGCGCTGAAATTCTCAATGTATTCTCGATAATAGTTGGCGAGTCCAACGAATTGCTGTACCGATAAGACGCTATTGGGAACGGGAAACTCCAACACAGCCTTTAACTTACTAGGAGATGGACGGACAGAACCAGCAGAGATAACGTGACCAAGAAATTCAACACTGGATACCATGAATTCGCATTTCGATTTGCGAAGTCGAACACCAGCGCGCAATAACGCCTCAAAAACGTTTCTTAGTAACGTCAGGTG
>JAQIXJ010002546.1:0-15469 GCA_034700185.1 Phthiracarus laevigatus | reverse complement strand
TTCGGATTTTTCTGTGAAAAGGTTTGCGATGTTAGTCTCTATTATTGAATCAATTTCTTCGTTATATTCTTTATTTTTTTCAATGTCTAAAATTTCTTTCAAATTATCGCTTGAATATTTGTCTATTTTAGACTTATCTGTTAAATTCATATTTATTTTAAGATCCAAAGCCTTTTTCATTTGATTGTCTGTAAAATTACATAGTTTTGCTTTTTCCTCAAAATTTTTAACATGTTTTTTTGATGGTGTTCCCAGAGTGAATTCTCTTATATCTTTAAGGTATAAATTTGGTTTTGTATGAGAAATAATGAGAACGGCGTGCCTCAAATATACTTAATTTTAAGCCAAAATACCAATTCACTTTATTAATATAAATAATAGGTTAAATTCCTTGATTAATATAAGACAGTGTACAAACAGACAGACGGACAGACAGGCATACTTAGAAGCAAAATCTCGACTTTGTCTATTCAAAGTGTAAGCTAAAACATTCAAAAAATTGGGAACATAGTTTTGAGAAATTTTTATAATACTTGTCATAACCGACGATTGATATTTTTTATATTGACCGGTAATGAACAGCTATAATAATAAATGGTATACTTATATTTAATGTTGATGTCGGCTGTTGTGTTGTTGTGATCGCTGTTACTATAGATGTTGTGGCGTTAAAATTTAAAGTAGTTGTTTCATCATTTAAGGAAGTAGTTGTAGCATCAGTTATAGGAAACGCTGTTAAATTAAAATAATTATCATTGAAATAAATATAATTATTTTATGGTTTAGTTTATAGATGTACAAAAGCGCTCCTTAATACTTTTGGGACCTCGGGACTCAAGGTCTTTTAAGGTACATGCTCGAGTCCAAGTCCTTAAAAATTTAAAAGGTCCAGGTCCTAGTTCTGTCAAGTTCGGTCTAGGTACGATCAGGTTAATGTTCAAGTTCCTATTATTTGGAACTTGGGACTTATATGAAAATGTAAAATGCATAAAATGTAAGTTTTTAAATAAGTTTTAATATTAAATACATTCAAAAACATGATCGATACGGTCATAATATCTGAATTTGTAAAGTAAGTTTCATTTAGTATATGGTCGCTCGTTCTCTCCGTTTGCTCGCTACAATTAGTTTATATTATTTTTCATAAAATTGAATTTTTACTTATAATTTCAGATTTTTACATAAAACAAGCCAATAAGCAATTCTATTTTTAAAATTATAGTCTTTATAAACGGAATATCCCGTTCGGTTTTTGGCAATTTTTATCCGATTGTTATGATTTTTGTCCAAACTGCTACTATAAAAACGGAATATCCCGTTTAGATTTTTGGCTCATTTTGAACTTATTTTTACTCTATGACATAAATTAGACTGTTTTGATTAAAAACGGGAGCTCCCGTTCACAATTATCAACTTGTTTTGGTCATTTTTGCCATATTTTCCAATTTTAACCTGTTTTTTGCCTATTTTTACCCTACTTTTGATCCATTTTGTGGCCATTCAATGCCTTCTTTTAGCCGACTTTGATCAGAAAATTCCTTAATTAGAAAAAGGAATCGGTAAAAATCCCTTAATTAGAATAAGAAAATGGTAAAATCCCTTTATTAAAGTAAAGATTAAAAGCCCTTAATTAGAATAAGAGTGCGGACGGACATACCCAAATCCATATATCTGCCTAAAAATTCAGATAAAAAATATTTTTAGGTTTACAATTTTTTATTAAATATATCCATAGAAAACCGTCTTATTTATAATTCAATTGCATTAACTTTTTAGACAATTAGACGAGTAAAGCTTATGCATTGAATTATTGTATATTCATATATAAAAACTATTGTGTAAAATATTTACGATATTTGTTATTTTAAAATCTGTAATTAAATATTTTATTTCACTCAGACTTAATTTGAAACCTTTTGTTTTGATTGAAATAAGTATGTATTTGCCAATGTATGCGAAATCAGTAACATAATTGCTGATGAAGGTGATAGTAATCACCGAAAGCTGCAATAAATAAAATTAAATAACTGTCTAAAAAGTTAATGCAATTGAATTACAATTTTTTAGTTGTTTCAATTTAATACTTTAGTCAACACTTCCCTTAAAAAGCCTTGTATTTTATAGTTAAATAGTTAGTTACGATAAATAAATAACATAATGCTCAGTACAAAGACAGAAATTAATTGGGAAACATAGTTAATTGAAGAACCAGATGGTTCCGTCGTTGTTGTTTCGTCGCGCGGTTCAAAATAATCATCCACTGAAAAATAAAATAAATAAAGTTACTTATAAAAAGTTATTGGAACATTCGATAATATACCAGAAGCATTCCAACCGAGTTGAACGCCTATCAGTTGCGTATCTAAGAATTTGCTTAATGGTTCAAAATAATCGAGCAAAGGCTGCACATCCATCTCTCTGGTTCCGGTCAAGATCTCCAATTGGTCCGGCCATGGTCTCGAAGAACCCAGTTGTAACATCTCTCTGAAGTAAGGTCATTCAAAAATGCTTACAATATGCACACATTTACTTTAATCTAATGGCTATACTTAAGTTTATTGCCAGCGATGACGTTACCATCGATATCGCACTCATACAACGGTATGCCCGGTTGAGCGATATCGCACAGCGCTTTGTGGAACTGAAACTGAAGAATGTGCGACACAAAGTACCTGAAACAAATTTTTTAATCTTTAATTTACCAAATGGGAAAAATTGATTGAATTTACCGAATATATTCGACACTCGCGGGAATGTGAAATTTGGCTCCGGGATCGAAGTCTCGCTCGCTTCGTCTGACTGGTGGTGACACACCTTGATATTGGAGCCTTAACTGCCACCAGTGACGATTCAGATCACTACTCGGTGTTTCCAACGAAAACACATCCCACCGGTATTTATCCATCAGAAAACCGAACGGCAAAAATGCTAACTTATCTAAAGCCATTTTTAGCTGGTATTTTAAATTAATTTTATCCATGTCTTCATCGGATATGTTGCTTAATAAGCCTAGTTTTGCTAAATGTTTGGGCGTCGATACGGACAAAGCTAACAGATCACCGATCGCTTCGTGAAATCCTATGAATTAATGCGAACGTAAGCGATCACAATGTTTCCAAAAATTAGTTTAAAACCTGGATTTGCTCCGTCGCGATACACCACTGGTTGGGACGCGTATTGCATGAAGTACTCTATGTGTCCCATTTCGTGGTGTATCGTTATTAAATCTTCCATATTTATATTTGTGCACTGCTTTATTCTGTTATAAGACAATAACGAGAGCCAATTAATTTGTTGATCGCTTAAATTTATTTACTGATCTTTAATACCTGAAGTCATCAGTAACGTAGAAATCCCATGCAGACGCGTGACTATTTTATTTAGAAACGATAAATATAAGTATCGATATTATTTACACAAGTTATTTGTTGGACAATATTATGATAGCGAGTTTTTTTATTAAGCAAGTTTTTAAGCACAATGATGAACGACCGCTGAGTTATTTCTATATTGTTGTCACTCTCATCATGAATGTATAAATCAGATAAATCAGACGTAAACAATGAAAATTAAATAGTGGTCATTCACCGTTGTGGTTAAAAAATGCTTACATTAAAATTCGAAATATTACTGTATTTCTCGTTCTTTTAAAAATAGGTAAATGTCAAGAGAAGAAAGCATATTGTTTGTTATTAAACTTACCACACCATAACTGTACTATCATTTGGTTTAACAATAACCGACTTATCCCAGAAAATATTGGTCATTCTCTCGAGACCCAAATCGGCAAAAAAGTCATCGGAAAGTTGAAACATGCGCTTTGCATCGTAATTCTATGTACAATGCATTCATAATTTTTACTTAACAACAAATTACAGTGATTTTTACAAAATTATAAAAACATTTTACTTGATTAATGAGAGCTTCGGTAACATCAATGGTTTGAACGTCAGGGTGAGGATCAACGGCAGGACTAGTTTGCATAATGTTACTCCAAGACTGTGCCCACATATTTCCGAGTATGTTCGCCGGTATAGTATTATCGGCCGGCATTTTCCCCGGATATGTTTCATTCAATTTAATGCGGACATAGGCGTGCAGTTTTTCGTACAGTGGTCTCAGTTGTTCCCATAGTTGCGCCGTTTTATTTTTGATATCCGGCGTTTCCCAAACAAAAAGCCATAAATCATCGAGTGTGTCGAAAGCTATTAATAAAAATTTTGGTAAGCATCAGATTTTGCAAATAAATATGAAACTTAAAAAACATGAATAGTAATACTTCTTACTATGATTGGGAATTTCATTAAGTGTTGCCGCTTTATTACCCAACGTGTAATAAGTAATATACAAATCTCTCATCTTCTTGCCAGACGCGTCTCTCCATGCAGTCCACACTTGAGTTAGTTCATCAAAGTTTGTGGAGTTTGCCATTATAAACGACAAATCTGTAGCACAATTAAAACAAAATTAAAAATTGGCAGTTAAACATTTTCTTTGAAAAAAATTAAACCTGGATCTAACTCTAAACCACACCCATGTCCATCGATACAAACAGTGGCACTGCTATAGATTGTCTCCATTTCATTGGTTACTCTGGTGTACTGAATTAAAAATTAATCAAATTAAAGCAAAAATTAAAAATAAATGCTAATATTTATAAAATAAGTTTACTTCAACTTCATCCTGGCCTTCTAAGGCAGCGGTGCCGATCACCGCTAACTTTTCAAATTGTCTTTGATTGTATTCCGAAAAGTTGCTCCAATCGTAACGTTTCGATACCACAGATTGCTGTTTCTGGTACTCGTTAAACACTCCCGTGGCGTTAATCTATGAACAAAACAAAACATGCGTAAATTAATCCAATATAAATTGAAACTTTTTTCAATAACCATTTCATCGCTGGTATGGTTTGTGATATTTGTGTTGTAATTCCAGTTAGCAATTGTATACAAATTCAATTGTTGTCCGAGTTGTTCGTTCGTTGTATTTAAATATGACTCGCCTTCAGTTTCGTTTGTTATTTTTAGGAAATAATCGTCCACTAAAAATTTAACAAAATTATAAGTTAGACAAATAAGCTTATCATAATAATTTCAAATTTTGCAAATATTTCTAATGGATTACCGGAAGCATTCCAGCCAAGAGGAACGCCGACAAGTTGGGCATCTAAAAAGTCACTGAGAGGCTTGAAATATTCAATTAGCGGTTGAACATCCATTTGATACGTTCCGGTCATATTAAATAACTGTTCGGGCCATAGTGTTGACGCTCCCAATTCTAACATTTCTCTGTGTAACATTTTGAGAGATAACTGGTTATCAAAAGTATTTTGAGTTTCGACAATTTTAGAGTAAAATACAATAAAGGTGGAATGTCCACGTAAATTAAAGGGTCTCTAAATTTAGAAATTCTATATTTTTCAAGAATGCATTAGAGAGTACAAACTTTAATTTTTGTCCGGCCGCTAATTTGCCATCGATGTCACACTCGTGAAGAGGAACGCCTGGTTCGGCGATATTGCATAGAGCTTTGTGAAATTGAAATTGAAGAATATGCGACACGAAATACCTATTCGAAAATTTTTTAGCAATCAAATTACTTTGAACATAATTCGTTTAAAAGAAATATTTCTTTTTTTAATAATAACCTAATATATTCAACACTCGCGGGAATGTGATACTTGGCTCCGGGATCAAAGTCTTGTTCACTTCGCTTGACAGGCGGTGACACACCTTGATATTGGAGCCTTAACTCCCACCAGTGACGATTCAAATCACTGCTCGGTGTGTCTAAAGAAAACACATCCCACCGGTATTTATCCATCAAAAATCCAAACGGCAAAAATGCCACTTTGTCTAAAGCCATTTTTAACTGATATTTCAAATTGATTTTATCCATTTGGTCGTCATCAACCTCTCCTAACAGTCCAATTTTCATTAAATGTTTCGGCGTCGATACTGAGAGCGCTAATAAATCTCCTATTGCTTCGTGAAATCCTAAACAAAAAAATAATACTCCTTTATAATTTAATTATTTGAATTTAGCTTTTAATAATAACAACATACCCGGATTCGCTCCCCTACGATATATCACTGGTTGGTTTTGATATTGGATATAATATTCTATGTGTCCCATCTCGTGATGAACAGTTATTAGGTCTGACATTGTTATTTTGGTGCATTGTTTTACTCTGAATTTTAAACATAAAAAGTAACTTTTTAAAATTTTAAAAAACATAAAATTTTAATGTAAAACAAACCTAAAATCATCTTTGATATAAAAGTCCCACGCAGATGCGTGACTGTAAATAAATAAATGATATATTTATTAATAAAATGAACAGAATAGCGATCACTATTTACCAATTCATAACTATGTTGGGGTCGTCGGGCTGAACAATAACCGATTTTTCCCAAAATAAGTCCGTCATTTTATCGAGACCCAAGTCGCTAAAAAATTTATCCGCCAATTGAAACATTTGCAAAGCTGTATAGTTCTGGTGCGATACCAAAAGAATTAATAGAATTAACTTATAAGTTATAAGTTATAACGATAAAATGTTGGCATACCTGAGCAATCATAGCTGGAGTGACATCGATTGGTTCCAAATCCGGATAGGGATCAATACCAGGAACAGTGTTTAGAGTGTTACTCCACGACTGGGCCCACATATTTCCAAGTATATGAGCGGGTATTGTGTTATCGGCCGGCATTCTGCCCGGATATGCTTCGTTTAGCTTTAATCGAACATAAGCGTGCAATTTCAGGTAGAATGGTCTCAATTCTTCCCATAAGCGAGCGGTTTGCTCTTTAATGTCAGGCGTCTCCCACGGAAATAACCACAAGTCGTCCAGTGTATCGAATTCTAAAATTATTTCCAATGATTCATAAATGGATAAAAATTAAAATAATTGCATGGTTGTACCTCTATTTGGTATTTTGTTAAGAGTAGCCGCTTTATTTCCTAACGTATAGTAAGTAATGTAAAGATCTCTCATCTTCTTTCCAGACGCATCTCTCCATTTAGTCCACACATCGGATAATAAATCGTAATCCTTAGATGTGGCCATAATGCCAACTAAATCTACATATTAAATGATTTTAGTACTATTCAAATCATACTATCAAAATTATCTCACCTCTATCTAACTCTAGATTACATCTATCGTCTAAGCAAATCGTTCCACTGTTATATAACGTTTCCATTTGTGACGATACTGTCGTGTACTTTCAACGCAAAATAAAAAATTTACAGTAAAACACACGATTGATAAAAAGTTTCAAATAATACGCACAGTTGTCTCATCTTCTCCTTGCAATGCTGCCGTTCCAATAACGGCTAACTTTTCAAATTGTCTTTGATTATTTTGCGAAAAATTGGTCCAATCATATTGTAATGTGTCGTTTGCCTGATGCTTTTGAAACTCGTAAAATACTGCTATAGCTTCGAGCTGTAACAAAGACGCCATGTAATTGAAACTTATTTTTCTTAAATATATAACTTTAATATGGAAACGTAAATTGTTAAATTAAGTAATATTAAAAAAAGAATCAAAATTTAATTAATTAATTATAAATCTAATTTTGATATGATTTGAAAATTTTAGTCTAAAAATTCGGGTCTTATTTAATGTTAATAGTCTACATAGTATTTTCAGTAAAGGGCAGTTGTCACTTCTTATTACATAAATCTGTGAAAAAAAGTTTTAGTTTAGAAGGTTAGAATAAGGAAAGAATTCTACATACTGCTGTCATCTCACTTAATAAAATAAAGAAATTTTTGTCTTTAAATTTTTTTCTAATATCCATTCCAAAGAAATAAATCAGCATAAAAATTCTGGTGATGTATAATTTAATAATAATATGATTAATTTACTTGTAAGTCATTTAATCATAATTGTTTCATTCAACCGAAATGAGTAACTGAGTGAGAAAATTTATTAAAAATACAATTTGATAAGTTGTTGAACTAAAAAACCCATTATTGTCTCAAAAAATTAACTAAAAAATATTGTTAACTAAACATTATTGAAATTTTTTTTAAAAAACATCAGATACAATACTTTAATAAAAATATGAAAATAAATGCATTATTATTTAAATTGTTGTAATAAAAAAATCTGACGATAAAAATTTAGTTTAAAATATAAAATTCTATTCATCTGAAGAAGATATAAATAACCAAAAAGTAATGCCGAGTAATAAGAAGATGAGAAATAATAATAAAAAAAGAAAATTAACATTGACGCGAAGAAAACAGAAATCAAAATCAAAATCAAAATCACAGCAACAAATAAAACTTAAATCTAGATTCAATCTGAGCGCAGACATATCTGGTTCGTTTGAAGTGTCGAAATTTCAACAGATTTCAAAAGACCAGTATCGCGAACATTGCGTAAAACTATATGGCGATAAAGCGGGTGTTAATATACCAGACAGGTGTCGATGCGACGAAATTGAGTGCTTGTGTGGCGGACAGGATCACTACATATACCTCATTCCTAAAAACGATTATACTGATCTTATGCATTTGGTTTGCGAAAAAAGCGAAATCAAAGCAAATAAAAAAGAGAAGTACGCGAAGTATAAATGTGATTTCGACGATATGTCGAAGTTTAAAGAAGTGACAAAAAGCGAATATAGAGACTATTGCGTGAGATTATACGGAAAGAAGGGAAAGGATATACCGGACAAATGTCGATGTGGTTTATCTGGTATAAAGTGTACGTGCGATGCGACTGATCGTTATTTATATTTCATTCCTTTAAACCCTTTGGCACACATTAACAAAACTGAACCATTCGTTTGCGATAAAAGTGAAGCTGAGAAAGCTTTAAAATTAAAGACACATACAACAAGCAGTTCTCAATCTAATAGTGAATTAAACTAAAATTGAACTATAATAGTAATTAATTTGAACGTAAGTTATAAGCTTTATATTAAAATTTATGAATTATTGGATAATTATTATTTTATGATTTAAGTTTAAGTTTTAATTTTTCGTAAAACATTAGTTTTATTAACTAAATCTTGAAAAATTGTTAACTTAACTAACTATGCTATAGTTATTAAGAAATTGGATATTTCTGCGTATACTCGAATTTACCAATAAAAACCCTAAAAAATATTGTTTGAACGGAAGAGTCATTTTTTTAGTTTTCTGCATAATTTTTCAGCATTTATTGTGATCCTTTTTTAAAACGTCTTGACTAAATGCCCTCAAATATTTTGAAAACTTTTTTAATTATAAAAAATATTTTATCAGGATTTATCTCCTTATTTAATGTTAAAAAATTATAAAAATGTCATATTCGACCCGAATGGTTCTCGAATTTATAATTTACTACACTCGCGCACACACGACCGAAAGCTAAATTAATGTCTCAAAATTTTAAATTACTGTTCATACCTCACCTTAGAACTCGCGAAAAAAAATGCTGTAAATCGCTTGTTGAAGGTTTTATAATATATATGCGAGTCTGTATAATGAATTAATTAGTAACCCAATTACCTTATTCCAATTTAGATTAATGATTTATCACTTTTTCATAGCTTCTATAATTTTTCTCATGTTAAAGTAAAATATTGGACTAATTTTTTTCTATTTATTTTGAACATTATTCGGACTTTAATTATTAAAATTTTATGCTTTTGTAATGTTGTAGACTAAAACTTTTGTAATCTATATCTTTAAAAACAGCGTTGAGCACATCAAATACTTTATTATCTAAGGTTCTAAAATGTTTCAAAAAATTGGTCTGAGAAACTTTAATTACCATAGTTTAACTCATATTAGATTACTTTATTAACGCAATAGTTGAAATTTCTCTTATCAGTATGATAATCCTCTAATCTAATTTTAACAACCAATAAATGTTTTAAAAGTTTATCTGCGTTATTCTTTTTTCGAATTCTTTTACTGTAATTTAGTATTTTCCATTAGACAATTTTTCAGGGTCTGGAATAAGAATGAATTAAAATAAAAGCACCACAATTTCAATACCATTTTCTATTCTACCTTAAAAATATCTTATGGATTTAGTTGAAAAGTTTGCTAAAATTAAGTTTTATTTAAATACAAACTAAGTCCTACTATACTGTAGTTTAAGCTCGCAGCTTTTTTATCAAAACTCGTGGTTTATCAAATCCATAAGATAGACTTCTAATGAAAAAGTGAACCTAAAAATTAACATTAAACGATAGCATAATCTTCAACTATGATTTATTAGAAATTAGAATTTTACTTTTAAAAAAATAACAGCTTCATTGATGGATATATAGTAGACTAGTAAAAGGGTACCCGCTAAGTTTGCCGGGTTGGGCCGGTTTCTGGTTCAAACTTCACGTGTTTGGGTCGGGTTTTAAAATTTTTTATGCAAAACCCGATTTCATAAAAAATACAAAGATATGAACAAAAATTTAGGAAAAATTTTGCTATTTTTAAAAATAAACTTTATTTATAACTAAATAACAAATATTAGTTGTAAAACTGCTACAATATTTATTTTATGTGGTATGTTTTTTGCTAAAAATTATTGACATTTGTTTAAGATGAATGATCGGGTCGGATCGGATCGGGTTCAACCATCTCGGGCTCGGCTCGGGTTCAATACTGTCGGGTTCGGGTAGGGTAGCATTGCTATCAATTTACTGGTCTAATATATAGGTTAAAAAACAACTAATTCACATTCTACTCTATTTTGACATCACATGACATTAGCTCTATTTTTGCGATGAACTGCAATAAAAATGGAATTTTGTAAATTATTTGTTTGCGAATACAGTTTATTATTGTTTTTGTTCCTAATTTTAAGCTTCCAATTGTAAAAATATTTATTATAATGGAATCCAACGCGGAAACTATTTTTAATGAAATAAACTCAAATGTGTTTTGAGCGAATTTATAATTTCTTGATGGAAAAATTTAAAGGTTTCTGTACGTTTTTTCTTTCATCATAAACAAAACTAATAAAACATATCTGAACTATAATTTTATGGAATTTGTATTATTTTATGTCATTTTAATCAGCATTATCGCAGTTGAAATGTGATCATAAATTTTTGAGGAGTGTGTAAGTGATGTTTGCATGCACTCGTGAGTGTGATTTAATTAGTGATATAATAACAATAAAATTAAACCCAAGAATTTTTTAAATTTCGACTTAAAAACATTTGCTTTAGAATTAATAATTTAAATTGTTCAATTTTTAGTTTAATAAATTTAAATTGATTGGAAAATTTTGAAATTTAATTTTAAATAAGCCCGTAAAACTTATAATCTAACAATTTAAAAATATGTGGTGGTTTTTTACGTTTCGAATTTAAGCCTTATTTAATTTAGCTCAAAAAGTGCCTTAAATTAAAAAATAGAGAAATTAGCAAACTTACATTTTTCTGCGTGGTTTCATCCGTTATATTAACATTATAGCTCCATCTCGCTTCAGTCGCAATATTGTTCTGTCGACCAAGATCTTCATTCGTTTGTCTAAGATAATTCTCCGCGTCTTCTTCGCTTCTAATTCCATTACTATTTATTTGCGATTTACTCGAAACAATAATATTTTGGTAACAAACTAAAGCCACAATAAATAAGCGAACGAATTCCATGATCTCTCAAAAAAACTTAATAAGCACAAGAAGTTTAAAAAAGTTGAATAAATAAAAATTTCATGACAGAACAAAAAACACACGCAAACACACACACACACGCTCACATACAATGCAACACTAGATTGCTCGGTACGTTAAGAATATAAGATGCAAATAAAAATTTATTTCATGCTGTTGTCATCTCGCTATGATTTCTCTAAAAGACTTATCTTAATTTTTTATTACCACTAAAACAAATAATTAGTTTAATAAAAAGTTGTTGTTTTATTTTTATTTTTTACTTCATATACTGATTGCTTTTTATTGACACTATAGTTGTTAGTTTCACCAATTATCTATTGTAGTTCTAAATGCATTTCACAGTTTTTATTTTTATCAAACGATAATTAATTAACAGTATTAACGGTATCACCCATTATTGAAACAGTTTATTTCGCCCAATTAACAAATATTCAAAAACAATATTAAAAATAGGAAAAATTCTCAAAATACAATTTGTTATTGTAATTCAATAGTTTAGAGCAAAATTATGAAAATAAAATAGCTTTAAATCCATTATTGTTACACTTGGTATTGTGAACTCGAAGCTGGCTTAAGAATTCAAAGTAACTTATTTTTAATATATATATATTATAACAAAAATTTTAGTATATATTTAATTAGAAAAGTCGTGAACCAGTTTTGCTTCATTACAACTCAATTAATATAAATTTATTCTATTCGACAAAAGGTGTTTTACAAGTAAATAATTGGGAATGTGGGGCAATGATTGTAAATTCCACGTTAATTTGTATTATTGACAGATTTATAATTAAAATTATAATGTTTATCATAAAATTAATAATAAATCAGTTTTCAATGAGCGAAAGTGATTTGAAAATTGTTTTTGAATATTCTTATTAAATAAATTATTAAAATTAAAAAATGGCAAAAATTTCGTTTCTATTGTTTTACGTATTCTATAATTAAGGCTTGAAAATACTTTTAAAAAGGTTCAAAATAGTTTGTTATTAGTTAGAAATAAATGGCCAAATCGTTAGAAAAAATCTATTGATTTTCAATCAGAAATTTTTAAAAAATTTAGGTCATGCAAAAACTCATCAATATTTTGAAATTTGCGCCTAAAACTTATTCGAAAATTTTTTACAAGTATTTTCCCAGAGAAATCCGGAAAACATGATCCCAATCTGAAAACGTATCAGATTTTAGCGACACTTTTTAGTATTTTAACGCCAATTTAAAAAAATTTAATTCGTCAAAATTAAAAAAAATCGTTAAACATTTTTAAAATCGTTAGAATCGTTAATTAAAATTAACATTTTTGAATTATTTAAGTTATATAACAACTTTAGAATAGCTGTCAATAAGTTTTTTTAATGGTTTTAAGTTACCCAAGAGGGAGTGCTTACCCAGTGTTGACCCCTAGAATTCTGGAAGTCGACCACACTCCCTGACAAATTGATATTGTATTGAAAATGTGAATTTTTTTGTCCTGAAAATATGTTAGTCCTAAACCCAAAAAAGCCAATTAAATCCGATGAGTTTTCCCACACCCTTAAAAAATTGAGAATTTTACGATCTGACATCCTCCTGGGACTTCAGAATAACTAAGGTTATAACAAATTGTTAATTAACTATTTGCAGGGCCATCATTGTGTAAACCGAAAATAACATTAACAAAATTTTTCTTTAAAATTTTTTTTTCACCTTAATCTGATGCCTTTTTAAACAATACAGCGATTCAAAAAATTTTATTTCAATTATAATAAATTCTATAATTAACGAATAATAACGCGCTAATAATACCAGTTTAAACTGGTTTAAAGCGAATATAACCAGTTTAAACAACTCATTTTTTCTAAAACTAATAAACTGGTTTAAATCATTTTTAAATATTGTTTAAGTATAATGGCTATAATATATTTTTTATATATTGTTTAACAGTAGTTTTGAATTTGGTTCAATTATTTAAAAAATTTTTTAAAAATTATATATATATTGTTAAATTTTTATTTAATATATTTAAATTTTAATTGAAAATTTAAACCATTAAAAAATTGATAATATGCTGGTGAAACGCGTAAAAACTCATTCATTCTTCTAATCCGCCAAAATATGCCGAAAAACAACGATCAAGAAGACAATGAAGAACTTGTCGATGAAATAGAAGACAGTTGCGTTGATTTAGACGATCAGGTCAAAGAAATCTATGATAACAATGATAATGTTGAGCACAATCTACAGCAACTCGAAGAATATTTAGGAGATGATCGAAGATTATTCGATAATATTGAAAATGTTACACAAATATACGAAGAATTAGACAGTATTGCAAATGATAGCCAACTAATTGTTGAAACTATGAAAACAAATGTTGAATGCATTATCGAAACTTTCGATCAATTGGACCAAAATACTATCGAAGATCAACCCATATCTGCAAACCAATGGGTTACTGCGAACAATGATTCGGCAAATGCTAATAATTGCTTCCATCAGACCGTTGAAAAAAATTGCGTGAATCAACCATTTGCTGAAAATATTGGCGAAGCAATGGTTTCAAGCCATCAAACTATGGATCGGCCGAACTATCAATATATTTTCAGTAATGACGATAATATTGTTTCGCCAAATAATAACTCTGCGGATCAAGTATGGAATACGAATGGGATTACTTTGTTTAGCACTACAGGTAATATTAGAAATTATAGGAGAATAAACCCATACAGAATGTGTGGACTCCGTAGAGTTCACAGGCGAAGAAGGAGAAGAAATAAATAATAGGAGCGAACATTAATTTAGATATTTTCAATTCATTAATTTAGTGAGCATTAAAAATGAGGTAAATTTTGATTGAGTGTGGTTTAATGACTGTATTAATTAATTTGTTTTGCAAAACACCATGCCTTAAACGTATGGTCGTTTTACATACACTGTATATGTTGTTAGACTTGTAATCCGCATAACACTATACGCGTAACGGTCACAGTTTAATCAGGACACCGTCACACCCACTTGCCATCTCTGTTCCAGTCCATCTGTAAATACACGCACATATGTAATAGACTAACGGGTACCCGAATGTCGGGTTCTAGTCGAATACCCCCCAAATTTGTCGGGTCGGGCCGGCTTCGGGCTCAAACTTGTCAGGATCGGGTCGGGTTTTAAAATTTTTATTACAAGACCCGACTTCATAAAAAATATAAAGATAAGAACAAAAATTTAGTAACACTTTTGCCATTTTTAAAAATAGAACTTTATTTATGACTAAAAACAATTATTAGTTATAAAACTACTACAACATTTAAATTATATGGTATTTTATTTTTGCTGTAAATTATTAACTTTTGGTTAAGATGGATGATCGGGCCGGGTACAAGCCAAGTTTGTCGGGTCTGGCCGGGTTCGTGTTCGAACTTGTCGGGTACGGGTCGGGTCGGGTTCCGAAATTGCTTTCGATTTACTAGTCTAATATGTATGTGTAATACACGAGATATGAATTACCTGCGACTAAAGGATGAGAAAGAGTATTTGTTGTAAACAGAGTAAAGTTGTGGAAATTTAAATAATGAATTTTAACTGTAATAATTTTTGGCGAAGATTATGTAAAAATCAATCTTACTTTTTTTCTTTCTGTATCACAACGTTTGTAATCAAAAATTCTTAATTTAATTGAGACGTTTCGATAGCTAAATTTCAGCTTATCTTTTTTCAATCATGTGAGGCACTTATTTACTAGTTGTAAGTTAAGTTTGAATATTGTCTGCTAAAACTTAACTAACTTACAGTGAATTGCAAAAGTAAATCAAAGTATGTCAAAACTTTTGCAAAATTTTAGCACATGTGGTCTTGGATGTCA
>JAQIXJ010002545.1:0-15478 GCA_034700185.1 Phthiracarus laevigatus | reverse complement strand
GCTTATTAGAAGTAAAAGAATATGAATCGTACTTTTCATACCATAAAGTTTTATGGTTTTCGTTATAAAATATTGATAAAAGTATTTATTACTAAATAAAATAAAATTTATTTTCTATAACTTTTTACAAATTTTTTAGCTCACTTTGTGCTTAAAACCTATCTTAATGTCCAAAACTCAGACTTAGAGCAATGCATATTCAATAGGAACTGATCGCCAGCCTTCTTCCTCTTAGTCTCCACTGTGGTCAAACTGACGTTTGTTGAGTGATAACGTAGTATAATATGTCCTTTAGACCTATCTTAATGTTAGGGTGACCAATTGCTCGCGGTTGCCTGGATTTTCCCGGTTTTTCACTTTGGACATACCGGTTTTCTGAAAAATTATTGTAAGTTTATCATTATAACTTCCGGTCATAAATTTAGAAAACATTATTTCCCGGTCAACTCCAGGCGAAAATATTTAAAATTTGAAAATTCTCCCGGTTTAACTTAAGAACAGAAGGTCACACTAATTATCACTTAATCTAAATCTTTTCCTATTAATTAAATTTGAGATAATGGTTGTTACCGCTGAATACTTGAAACACAAATCGATAAAATATCAAATCGTAAATTTTGACAATGAAGGAAGATTGACGAAGACTCGGATTCCAGGTAAGAGGCTCTGGTACAGGCTCAGATTCTGACTTTAATTCAGGTTTGAGTTTCAGATTCTTAAGGGAGGTTCAGGTTAAGAAAATCAGATAAGAAGTTAAGATAATTTCAAAAATATTCCAATTAATAAATCTGAGAAATAAAAAGAAAGATAATTAAATATAACTGAATTAGAGAAGACAGCATGAAAAGCAGAAATCTAGTCATTTAACACGTAAGATTCAGCTAATATTTAATTTTTGATATCTGGATTATTTGTATATCAAATGTGTATTTCAATTTATTCTATTTTATTTTAATATGATTTTTACAAAAAGGGGTTTAGAAATATTTGCTATAAAAATATCCGCATTGATATTAAAAGAGATAATTTGGGACTACTTTTACAGTAAAAAAACAAGAACGACACATTCATAGAAAGCTCACTTTTTCCAAACTGAATCCAATTCCATAATCCCACCCGATTCCCTTATCCCATTTTCGTATCCTCTCAAACCTCTTTTTTTAAATATAAAGAAAAGTTAAAACCATTTGACTGCGGACACACAGACGGACGGACATGGTCAAAAGCATAAGCTCTACTTTTTTTTAAAAAAGTGAGCTAAAAATGACACTTTTATTGTACCAAAAGAAATTGGAAGCAAATATTTTTTAGCGCCATTGATACATGTAGTGCTCTCTATATTTATATATTTTAAACATTAGCATTTTTTAATTTTGTTTTGTTTTAATATACCATTGCTTTAGTTTAGTTTTAGCATTGATTTAAGTTATTTATTCACTTTTGGAGCATATTATTAGGATTTATATCAAAAGTTTGCCATTGAAATAGAAGTTAATAAAAATGTAAACTTGAGTCACATATTATTTCGTTTAAATATATATAAGAAATCAACCAAAATCATTCCGAAATTACTAAATAACGTCAGAATACAGAAATATTTTTATCCGTCGCCATTAAAAATTATAAAAATTTAACCGAAACAGTGAAAATAAATATCCGATATTTATATTTTGTATGAATTTCCTAACGACAAAATTTTAATAATACCTTATTAAGTTCTAACAATTGTATTGTTACACTGAAACAATGATACTCATCGTGTTGTCAGTATTGGTCACACGCAACCAGTTTTGTTAAGCCCATACCCTTTTATTTTGGACGTTGACTATAATCATTTAGTAATAATTTAAAAAATCAATGAAATGGTTTAGTTTTACTAGAGTTAGAGTGCGCGTCACATGCGTTTGCATCACAATCAAAAATGGGAATTAAAGCGGAAAATTGTTAACTTTTTCCGATAGTTAATTAGATGGGAATAATTAATCAGAGAACGATCTTTAATTAAGTTATCGCATTCAACTGATTTTTAATGAGTAGTATAACTCATAAGTAGTTTATTTGCGAAGTAATTAAAATCAAATGTGAAGTTACTAAATGTAAATTTAAAAACAATAATTTTGATTCGACGCAGAAATGACTCGAATCCGGAATAAATTCGCATAAAAACTCACACAATTCGAAGAGCAATAAATTAAATATTTATTTAGTACGTTTAGATTATGAACAATTAAAAATCAAGAATAAAATCGGTATTTTAAACAATAAATGTTTTTCAGTTTTATACGAGTATTTTGCCCTTCAGATCAGATCACTTAACTTTTATACATTTTCGCATTTAGATTCGTAAAATTCTACATAACATTTACATAAACAAATGAAATAAACAATTAACTTAAAAAAATATCAAATTACCAATAATAGTATTAATAAGACAATGAAATTCTTTTTTAAAAAAAATCAGATATAATAATAGTAAATGGAAATCATATTAATGAAAAGAAATTAAATAAATCCTTTATAAACAAAGTTTAACCAATAATAATAATAATTAATTTACTATTACTATTAGTCACGAAAGAATGTAAGAAAAAAACAACAACTTTTAAAAAAATTAAGGGATATTTTAATTAAACATATAGATATATAAATGAAAAACTAAGGCACACGGGATATGAATTAAACGTTTGAAACACCAAAACACTAATGGCTATGAGTGGCCAAACAGGTTCGCGAGTGTTGCACAAACTTCTTCGCCCATTTAATCTTGGCGTGACATATCTGGCACTCGTACGAGTCTCCGCTGGCATTTCGGTGCACTCTCTTCATGTGAGCGATGAGCTTGCGTTCGGTACCGAAATCGATGGCACACAACACGCACTCAACGTCCAACTCGTCCTCCTTTGCCACCTGTTTTGACACCTCTTTCTGCGCTAATCCAGTATTCGGAGAGATTTGTTCGGCGATAATCACAACGTTGTCGCCGTTTTCGTACTCCATTTTAACGCAATCCACTTCGCAAACCAACTGTTCGTCCACAGCGTTCCCATCGATAAACTCGTCGCACAGAGAATTCTGGGCCGAACACGACGATCGGCTTAATTGTTCGCAACCAACGCTCGAATCCATGGAACCATTGGCGCCACCGATGCCGCTGTCGAAAAATTGGGAACCATTATTACCATTGATCACGTATGTTAGCGTTGGCTTCGGTTCCGATTGTTTCCGTTTACGTTTTGGTTTGGCGTTTGCGGCGGACGTCGATGTGATTACCGTTTGCTTGCTATTGGCGTCGCTATTATTTGCGCTCAAATCTAATGGAATGCTGGCCAACGATAAGTCCAATGGAACGATGGTATCCGTTGTTTGCCGCGCATTGACGGCAATGGCGGTCAACGGTAATGATCGACAATCGCAACGCAATTCATCGGTTTTGGTGGTACGCACTGTTAAATCGATTTGAAACGTTTGGCTCAATTTACGTATGTTTTCGACGCTCGTGTTGCGCACCGTTTGTTCGCCAAAGTAGATCATGTCCAGCATTGTCTTCACGTCGGCTATAGTGGAATCCAGTAAAATGATGGCACATTGTTCACCGCTGCGGAATTGACTCAACACTCGACGAAATACAGGGGAAACGGAACACAACACCGGTTTATGCGCGGATAACTGTCCATCGGAACAACTGATGATGACGTCCGTGAATGAGTTGTCCGCATAACTCAATCGTGGCGTCAATGCGCGCATCACTACATCGCTCTCTTCGGACAACATATTTAATCCAAACGCTTAATCATAAACAATAATATTGGTAATTCATTGTTTTTTTGCGTGTTTTATTAAGCGCTGTGTTTATTTGAATGTTTAGCCAAAATATTAGGTGTGAATCAACTTTTAGTAATGGACACAAATCTATACTAATTAGTAATGATAACTAATTAGCATAAACGTCGCGTTTGGGGCATAGTATTGGTTGCTTAATGCGAGACACATAACGTTTTAAGTTTCATTCCATTCTTTGTTTGCATGTTTATTCAAAACGTTTTATTTACAGTTTTTCGATACGCAGTATTTAAGCGATTATGAGTAAGTATGCGAAAATGGTTAGAAAAAAGGATGCAAAATAGTTAATTATTAGTTAGAAATAATCGGTCAAATAGTTGGAAAAAAGTTTGAAAAAATCTATCGATTTTAACTCAGAAATTTTCAAAAACTGTAAGGCATGCAAAAACTAAACGGATTTAAAACGGCAATATTTTGTGCCTAAAACATTTTTCGAAAAAATTTTAAGATATTTTTTAAATGAAACCCCGACAACATAACCCCTCCCAAAACTTATCTGATTTAAGCGACAATTTTTTCCATTCTACTCCAATTTGTCTTATTTTACAAATATTTTGAATTAGTTAGAAATAAAATAAAATAGTTAGATATTTTAAAAATAGTTAGAATAGTTAGATAAAAATAACTTTTTTTGAATTAATTAAGTTATATAACAACTATATATTAGTTATCAATATGTTTCTGAATGATTTTCAAGAATATTTAATTAACTATTTTCGCATCCCTAATTATCAGTAACCAAAGTACGGAATTTTTCATAATATAATTTTTTAGTGTAATTTGTTAGATTAGCTTATGGTATTTGGCGGTAAACATGTTTAAATAAGTGATTAAGCAAGTTTTTTTATTAATACTCGTAATTCCCGTTCTCTTAACTCACATAAACGTTATATTTTTTTGTCATTATTTATTTTTGCAAACCCGTTCATAGCTATCATAGTCTGTATAATTTTTTATGCTATCCTATATGAAAATGATTTAAACACACAAAATCGTTACTATGATTACGGGTAGAAAAACCTTAGTAAAATATAGTGATAGTGTTAAGAGGTAAAAAATATTTTTTAACTTATTAAAAAATGACGACAAAGCATTCGAGTCTACTACTGTACAGATACATTGCATTTTTCTTATATATTCATTTATTTATTCCATTAATTATTATTATTGTTTATTCCCAATACAATATAAATTACAAAAATTGATCATTGATTGAAATATCCATATAATCTTAAATAAAATCTGTTTCATGTCCAGTTAATTATACTCATTTAATTATATAAAAAACATACTGAAATAAAAATTTAATAATACTGTACATTATTATTATTATTATTATAACAATTATTATTATTACATCGATTTTCTTTATTAAAAACAATTTGTTTTTTAAAATTATCAACAATTAAATTTACAATTAATCCGATAGCAAACAGTTTTAAATATATATATTGTATGTGCAAACAAATAAACTTTTATCATTTAAAAAACAACATTTTTTTCTTGGTTTAGCTAATAAATGTCATTTGAAATTAATTTGAAACGTTTGTAATTTGACGACTTAACCAACTTTATTTTTTTGGCGAATCATCCTAAATTGAACAATAAATTGAGCCGCAAACAGACATCTCAATCTTAAACATAACATCAACAGTAGACTTTTAAAATTTGTTTTTTTTAATAAAATCACCGACACAATCATTTATATTGGTTTTACTATTGCTTTTTCTTATTTAACTTTTTTTTTGTTACTTCGCTTTTTCCGAGAGGATCTAAATTATGTCATTATTTGTCGCGAAATCTCTAATACTGAATAATTGTGTAGCGAAATAGAGAAAAAAAAGCCAGAAGAATAATAACAAGACACTATATATTATATTCTTTTTCTTTAGCCGCTCGCGAGACATTTAAAAAACATACAGACTTTTACATTTTCAATGTCTTTTTTTTATACGTAAAACATCATTAAAAACGGTAATATATCAAAAGAGAAAGATATAAAAAAAGGAAAAAATTAACCCAAACAACATCAAAAAAAAAGAAAAAAAGAGCGAAGTGAGTGAATAAAAGAAAATGTGCTAATTTTTTCATGTTTCGTTTAGGTTTAAGATGACACACTTAATGACAGTTGTTTTACGGAAATTCGAGATAACGCTAAAATGGCAATAAATTATGTTAATCACACTTCAAAAGAAAATAAAAAAAGGCCTTAAAAATTTACGATTTTTTTCGTGTGCGTTTTGTCTTTTTTTATTTTGTATTTTATAGTTACACGGCTTATATAATATAATTTTTTTAAATAATTTTGTTTTGTCTCCTTCTTTCTCTCTATTTTATTGTTGTTGTCTGTCTGTTTCACTTTTCTTCATCACGAAAAGTTATTTTTCTGACACCTAAAGCTCGTGCCGTGTGTTAAGTCAAAATTGTAGGACTGATGCTGAGGTTTCACTCTTCCCAGCAGTTTCTTAAATGCTTGCTTGAAATTGTCGTTACACAGCGCGTACAGGAATGGATTCAGAAAGCTATTGACGTAACCTATAATAATAGACAGTTCAATATAGAAATTCCAATAAAATGTACAACTAATATATTTTGTGCAATCGGTATAAAATATTTTTAAGTGTTGATTTTGTTTATGCATTTATTCTATAGACATTCTGTGCAAATTAATATCAAAAAAGTTTGTTCCCCCGACTTTTAAACCGATAATATAATTACTTATAAATGGGTTTTTGATGAATACCGAACAGGTTTTTAATGCATGTACCGTATAGTTTCAAGAAAATGAGTTTTTGATTGTCTTGTTTCTACTAACTGAACGTTGATGTCTTAGTAATGGGAAAAAGCTTAAAAAAATAATAAAAAAATCAATAACAAAATGCATTCATCTCAAGTATATCGTCTAATATGCTTAACGAAAATATTAAAACCGATAAAAATGAATAAAAACTTATACCGAGCCAAATGGCCACTTGATGGACAGTATTGGAGACACAATCAGTGCAATAAGCGGTCACAATGAACGTAATGATGTACGGCATCCAACATAGTATGAACGCGCTAAGAATCACACCCAACTGTCGCGCCGCCTTCTTCTCCTGCCGGAGTCGCGAAGACTCCTCGCGCCTTAACGCGTTTTGGTGATAAGTGGCTGCGGCAGCAGCCACTGCAGTGCACTGGCATTCATTACAAAACTCATTCACTGGAAAAGCTATTGAAGGACGCGAACCACTTTTATGTTCGCCACTTCCTGTAACATATTTGATTTTCTTTTTGGACGGCTTCCGCTTTAAACTCCATTCGCTACCGCTTTCCTCTAAGAATTTGGTGGTCGATGAAGAAGAAGTAGCAGTAGTTACTGTTGTAGTTGTTGTTGAGGTCACAGTAACATTTTGAGCAGTCTTATTACTCTTAATAATATTTTGCTTATTTCGCTTAGTTTTGGCATTACTAGTATCACATAAATCATTATACTTAATGGCTGGCGTACACGTAGTGCTTATGTTTTCTGTGGACCCAGAAGTGTTGGGTTTGTTGTGGATGTTGATGTTGATGTTGTTGATGCCACTATTTATCACATTTAAAGCCGATCCACCATTAATGTATTCCACTTCGACTTTAACGCCGCGATAGTCTTCCAAAGAGTAAACCGGTTTTTCCGGCTTAACGCTCATTAGAGTCAATTGTTGATAGTGGCGCACGTGATCAACACCAGCACCGCTACCACTCCCGGAATTGCTGGTTCCACTGCCGCTACTGCTCAGCTCTTTGGCCATAATCTTTCCTCTATCGTCATCTAATTGTTCGTTGCACTTGATTTTATCTTCACGATCACTGAGTCTGATATTACTATTTTCAATTGCGTCAATTAGAGTAGTTTTGTGCACTGAATCCCTTTCGCAGTTCCGATCGTCGACCAAATCTTTGAGCGAATTAGTGATTTGAGCGATATTTTTATTGTTCAACGACGAACACGAAGCACAGATTTTTATGTTCGATCTGACATTGCGGTCGAATAGCTTTCGCTGCTTTTTTTGGTTTGATTTGCTCAAACTTCTGGTATGATTGGCACAGCCGACACTTAAACTTCGGCCGATATCTATTTTTCCCCTACGCTTTATTTCGACAAATATTTTGTAATAAATAAGAACCATGAGTATCATCGGAATGAAAAAGTTGGCCGCAGATGTGGTCAGTTTGAAGAGTATCGAGTCATTGAATTCGGTTTCGCAAACGTTGTCCGGATGTTTCCGGTACCCGCTATTAGACCATTTATGCCATCCTTTTTTGTAGAAATTGAAAATTTTAGTTCATATATTGTTTTAATTTGTGTTCGTTTATATTTTGTGAAAATTAATTTCATTGTCATTTGGATTTAGAAATTATTATGAGTTGTGTATTGGATGATGTATTAAATATCGCTAAATTTTGACCCAAAAATTATTTTATACTCTATATTATTTTAAATTAAAAAAAATATTATAAAATAAACCCGTTTTTTATAAAGCAATATCAATATGATTAAGTGTATTAAACTTTCAAATGTTTTAAGTGTATTATAATTTTTTCATTGTTTACAAAAACAGAGCCTCAATAAAGAATATTAAATTCAAGTTATAAGATTAAGGTTATTTATACTAAAACGCGAGTTACATACAGTATATTGAAACAATTTAGCTCATATTGTATTATTCAATTTAGATAAAGTTACAAAGTTAACAAATAATTGCAATAACGTTAAGTGGATTAGTATAACCGCGAAACTTAATTAATTTTAATTATTAACTTAATAGCAATAATATTAACTAAATATTTTTTAATATGAACGCATTTCTATATTCGGTTTTGTTTCATTATTCGGTGCTTGATATTCTATTTAAAATCTTTTCCTAATTTTAAAGTTTGCGATAAGAAAGAACGGAAGAAAACAAGAAAAAATGTTTTTGTTAGCCAATCTGGAAACACGTAAGTTTGTTTTTAAAAGTTGCCATTTCTATAATGTTGATAAGATTATTATTAGATCTTAAAATAAAGAACAAAAAACTTTTATACTAAGTCTTTCGCTACGAAAATTTCGATTTATACGATGCATTCAATTTAATTTAAAAGCATTAAAAGAGATTTATTGATGCATTTTGAAGTGTCTATGTACGGTCTATGCGCGCTTTTATGAAGAAAAACTAAAAAAATTGCAAAATAAGTTAAGTTGTTTTGAGTTTATCTATTTTATTAATTAATAATAATAATGACAATGGTTATTAAAACAATACTTTTTTCGCCTAATTAAATGAAGCGAGTTTTTAAAGAGTTTTTAGAATTATTTTTTTGAAAAAAAAGAATTATAGTAAAACTTTTAATGAACAAAAGTATTTTCTAAAGTTTCCGTCAATTTATTTAATGCGCTAAAATTTCGATCGTAAACACTTAAGAAAGAATCGTACTCGTAATCAAATTTTTATTTTTCGTACAGTTTTCGTTTTGTTTTTAAAATGTTTTGAATGGCAGGCAACCGAAAAAAGCCATTCGCTGGAGAGTTATCCGAAGTGTAACATATTTACCTATTATTGGTATCGCCCAAAGTGCAGATATAAGCCAAACAATGCCTATCATACCGAGCGCTCTCTTCTTAGTCCTTTTGCAAAGATATTTCAACGGAGATCTGATTGACCAGTAACGATCCAAGCTTAGAATAAGCAAATTGAATATTGAAGCAGTGCTGGCAGTATAATCGATCACAAGCCAGAGTTGGCAAACTAAAAGCCCTAATATCCAGTCGCCCAAAAGCACATACAGCGAACTTATTGGCATAACTATTAAGCCAACCGTGAGATCCGCTATCGCCAGACTTAATATAAACATGTTGCTTACCTGTAACACAAACAAATTTGCAATGAGAGCGAAAAATATGTCGAAAGCTCGTGTGTCGTTCAAAATTAAATCTCAAACTTCGATATTAATATTTTTTTCTCTCAAAAATGATTAAGTTTATGAAAAGCCTCTCGTAATGAAAAGTAAATTTAATCAGTTTTCTAATATAATAGTGTAATGCGTGAATATTATAGCGCAATATGCGTAAAATTTTATTCTTAGTTTTATTAATAAGGAAAAATGAAAAAATAGCTAAATAAATACGATTATTTCATATATTTTGGAAAATGCACCGTAATTTCAATATTTTAACAAATTTATCTAAACTAAGATATATTAACAAATAAAATGAAAAATTGCAAAATAAACGACATTTTATTTTTGAGTGAAAATATTGAATGTTGTCGTTTACATAAACTTTAAAATTAGTCAAATTTTGGATTCTATATTATCTAATGTGCTTTATATTAATCAAAACACAATTAAATAAAAAAAGAAAACTCGAATATTGTCAGAATAGAAAATTTTAGCCAAAATGATTGAATTTTTATCTTTTTCGTACCAAATTTTGCAAATAACCGGTCTCTAACTATTACAGTGGTATTCTTTTTCTTTTCCAAATCAAAATAGATTTAGCTTAAAAAAATACAACTTGTATTTGTTGGTATAAAGTTGAATAATGTTTATATCATCTTTAAAAACATGTTTACTACATTTTCATACTTTTTTGTTTGTTTTTTTATAACGAGTGAAAAATGGTGCGATAGAGTGAAATTGTTTTTTATTCTTCCTTATAGAATCAATTGGAAAACACTACCAAATATTGTGCATAAATGTCTTACTCTATATGTTGAATAACATTTATTCGATTGATATATCACCGCTTCGGGCAACAAATTTTTTGCCATTGATTATGCTGCTTCTACTTCTTCTACCCAAATCAAGTTTACATTTAACGTAGGAGTTATCTCCAGTAATATAATTTAGTGGTGCAACAAAAAAAAAATTCAATTTTTTTCATTTCTATAATGATTGAATCGGATAAACAGAATTATTAAGACTATTTCTTTTTGTGTCGTTTTTATAGCATAGCAATATAAAGAAATTATTTCGCGTAGGGTTTTCAAAAAATTTTAAAAATTTACTAAATTAAAGTTAACGGTAGTATAGAAAAAGAACTGATACCAATGAAATATGTTTTTTCCCAAAATGACTCTTTCCCTCTTAACACGCGTGCATTACATGAAATCTACATTTGCTGTTTATTAGCCAATTTTGTTTCATAACTTTTTATAAAACTATTTATTAAACTAGACAATAGACAAGCCAATCTATTTTTATTAATTGTGCAAATTTATTAAAACAATATAGTTATTGAGAAAAGTAATATCAAACTTTAAAAATTATTACGTGGAATAATAGAATTAACTGCTACATATTTTATTTTGAATACAGACGTATAATAGATTGTTTAAGGGCGTCTGAAGAGCATAAAATTTGGTTATAATGTACTAAAATTAATTTTTTTGCTCTTAAAATTTTATACTGATTTTATGTACATAATATTTTTGGCGAAAAAACATTTGGCTCATGTTCAGCCGATGCGTGAAAATTGTTACAAATGGGCATTTCTACTCAACAAAGCAACGCATCTATTATAAATTTTTTATTACTTTTAACTTAAACCGCTCACTTTTAGTCATAAAACAAGTAAAATCCAAGGAATTCGCTCATTTTTAATCGAGTTAAACCCGTTTTGCTACTTAGCATACTATAACGCATAAAAATTGCACTTAAAAATATGCAAAATCTGACAGTTATGGCATAAGTTTATTAATAGTGATCGAACAATATAACTGAGTCGTTGAATTAAAATTCTACATAAAGGCATACACGCATATTCATGCAGACAGACACATTCAAATACATATGCTTTCGGTAAAAAGCAGAGCGAACCAAAAATATTTTTACTCAATAATAAAAAGTATGAGTCTTACAAAAAAAGGTTATTCTATTTTCTAACGTAAGAAAAATAAAAAATTGAAAAATGAGAATGAGAATGGCTGCTGCAGTGATTTATATTTATTTATTGATTCCTATATAAAGTGATAAAATATTTTCATAGCGGAATATTTCATATAATTATAATCAATAAAACTCTGTATGTGACGCTAAATAAACAAAATTCCATGATTTATGGTTATAAATCGTAGGATTATGTGAAAAAAAACAAAAGATTTTAAAATGTTTTAAGACGGTTATGCACTGATTTATTATCAATTGATTATTTTCTAAATTTAATCCCACAATTTGTTTCCATTGTTAATATAAAAATTGGTTAGCAAACACATGAAATTAATTAACTGAAAAAAATAACAATAATCTTTTTAGGAATTGAAAAATATAATAAGAATATTCGAAGTCAAAAACTTATAGTAATACGAAAATGAAGCAAATAGTGTCTAAATTTAGAACGAAAATTTTTAATTTGTTACGTTTGTCTTCCTTTATTGGTTTTTTTTTAAAATAAAACGCATATATATTCTGTACGTTATTTAATAATAAGCAAAATCCAAATAATTTTGATGATGAGAAAAGGGATCAGTGTTTAAAGCTCACACAGTATCTGATTTCAATTTTGCTCTTAGCATATATGAGCGTTGTTTAAGATAAAGGTCACTTGAGATGTCGTATCAGAATTGGTGTTTCAGCTTATTTGCAATGTATATGCGAAAAGAAAAAAACTCGTCTGAACTAGTGATAGGCATGTGCGCTATTTTTTGATCTGTTATGGAACTCGAGCTGTGAATACTTCAGTTGAAACAAAAAACTATCACATAAATGTTTAAAACAAATTAATACACTGTATTTGGTATAAAAAAAAAGAACTCAATAAACTGAAACATTTTGAAAACACGAATTAATGGCAATCACTAGCCTTCAAAAAACTTTCAAACTTCTGCTAAAACACGAGCTTAAGTACACATAAATAAACACTAGTTGAACGGTTACATCGAAATGATATTTTACGCTAAGAGCAAATATACATCGCGATACACGAAACAATAGAAAATTAAAAAGTTTTCTACATGCGTGCACAACGAAATTAGTGCCCAAAAAGTGTTGAATTACTGCAATCGCATAAATTACTTGTGAACGTTGCGAAACATAAAAAACGAAATCTCGTTCATTGAAATGAAGTTCACGTTTGAATAATAATAAAAAAAAATACTTTACTCATTAAATAGCGCGAGAGTAATTGAAATTAGTGTATAAAATGAGATTTTTATAGAACCATAGGAATAAACTTTTATAGTTGTACTGACGATAGGGTTTTTGGTTTTTGTTATTTGTTATTAATGTACATAAGCTGCTTACAAATATAAAGATTTTCAATTTGCTTTTAGAGTGGTTTTTCTTAATTTTTTCCGTTTTGGTGCTTTAGTATCGGAAACTTAAGATGAAATTGAAATTTAAGTAAATATTGCCGATTGTTTCAAATTTTTTTATTTTATTATAATATATTTTAGAATTTCAAATACCACAAAATATTAGTTTCCAACTTTATGTTTGTAATTTTTATTTTTTAAACTCTAAATAAAATGTTTTCTAAGACAACTAAAATAGTAAATTAAATTAAGTTCAGACTACAAAGTAGTAAACTTTCTATAAATACATTACTCTGTATATTCTAATTAAGAAATAAAGTATGAAAATAGAATTACATGATTGCATAATTTGAGATGTGAATTTAAGATCACTTTAGAGATTTAATAAATCATTGAACTACAAAAATTCAATGCCACACACGTAAGTGAAATGTGGCAATCAATTTGAAAGTAAAAAACATTTATGTTAACATAAAATTTTTAATAATATTTAAACGAAATTACCGTAAATAGTAGTAATAATAATTCTGAATGAATATAAGGAGGTTAGTAATTTATACTATCTTTTTAAGGGTTTCATATCAACAAATGGATTGCGCAAAACTTTTTGCAATAAGTTACAACATTCATGTATAGAAAATAGAACCAAAATCATTGAAATTTCTCAATATCTATTGAATCCAAAATGCTTTTGGATTAATTTGTTCCGCGAGAGTGGACTTAGAAAATTTATTTTCATTATACCGGATCTTTTCGAGGAAAACTTGTTTTAATATGACTTTAAAACATTTCATTTACGCATTTCTAAATATACTTTTAAAACGTCATATAATTATAATTAAACCATTAGAAAAGTTGATATATATATTAATTCAGATTATATTAATAGACTTTATGTTAAAAAATATTTAAATAATAATAAATAAATGCTTTAAGTTATGTAAAAATTAAAAAAACCTTTTTCAAACCACGCATCATTTGGTTGAATAAATTATTTGACGTCAATAAGTAAGCAAACACAGAATATATTTTCTTTCTAACACACATACACACACACAAAACTTGGTTTGATATAAGGCCTTAAAACTTTTTTGAATACTTTCTTGAAAAACCTTTCTTTTTTGAAAACTTTTTTGAGTACACACAAGTATAGCCAGGAATTTTTTAGGTCTGAATGAAAAACTTAAAACATTTTAACTGTATTTATTTAATATTAAATTCATTATTTTAACACGAGGGTAAATAAAATATTTTCCTTACTTTATATTAGTGTTGTTTAACATTAAATTTTTACTTTTATTTTTTCTTTAAGTATAACGACACAGAAAATTATATGAATATAAAATAATTAAATAATTTAATTAAATCAATTTAAAAACTTTAATAATTAATTACACAAAATAATTTTACTTTTATTTACTCATTTAAACATAGATTGACTGACGTTTAATAATTTGATAAAAACTTATTTTCAATAATAAAACTTTCTAAATATAGATGTTTTAAAATAGTGTTGTTTAACTTTCACATTTTAATTTTACTTTTCGTTTCTGTTACTTTTCTCTTACTAAGATTGTTTTAATTTTGATTGTTTTTACTTTTTGTTTTATTTGTATTTTACTTTTACTTTCGTTTGGAATTTACTTTTACATTATAAAATCGACACAAGTAAGAAATGTTTTTATTTAGCTTATGCTAATGTTAAAATCAATTATGAATTCGATATAGTACTTAACGAGTTTTATATAAAAATAATACAGTGAAAAATATTCCCCAATAATGATTTAGTAGCTAATCATGTGTTAATCTTTAGTAAATAGATATAAAGCAATATACTTTATAGAAATTTTAAATTTTAAATATGAATTTAAACCACAATAAAACCAGTAATGAGTGATGAGTAAGGGCGCGACTTTTATGACATTATTTTTTGATTTTAAGGCCTATAAAAATGACTTTAAAATAAAAAAATATGACATTAAAAATGACTTTATTTTCTAATAAACTATTAAAGTACTTCAAATAAATTTAAAATAATATTAGCAACAAGTTCTATTTTATTATTTTCGTTAAAACTCGATCATCTCAAATATTTTTATAATAAGGAAAACTTTTTTCGACTCCACAACCTGCTTCAGAAGCATTATTTAACTAAACGCTCTCAAAGTCACGGAAATATACCGTGCATTTAAAATAAAACCTGAGTGTGACGTCATATTTAAATATGTAAAACAAGGGGGAATGTGACGTCACACTCAGGTTTTATTTTAAATGCACGGTATTTTCAAGTTAAAATGATAACTTTATGCAGTTTTAGGCATAACTGAAAAATTTATTAATTCTAAAACAAGTCTGAACTATATAAATAAGTGATTGTTGTG
>JAQIXJ010002544.1:0-15481 GCA_034700185.1 Phthiracarus laevigatus | reverse complement strand
AGTTTTTAATGATTCGTAATTTATTTGTTTGTTTTCACTCATTTTAAATTAAATATATTTAGTTTTAATTTGAAATTAATTTTAAGTTTATACACAGATTTTAATTTATATTTTTGTTAACAAAATTAAGTTAAAATAGAATTGCTTATCCTTTAGTTGTGAGTGGCTCTCAGATAAACTTTATATATATAGGCTTATATTAATAACATATACAGGGTGAGATGCAGAAATTGAGACATAGGCGAGTCTTATAGTCTTATAGTATAGACTCGTTATAAACAACATTAAGTTATTATTGTTTGTATATCAAAACAATAGTAATTATGTTATACTGCATACCAGACATGGTTTCTTGTTTTCCAATTTTCCCCCTTTTTTGCCCTCTTCCTGTTAAAAAAATTAATCCTCAATTAAATAATGAAATAAAATGAAACAAATAAAAAATCACATATTGTAACGTTTACAAATAATTTTAAATTGCTATTTTATGGTTACAAAATTGCATATAATATTATAATTTTTATTCAATTTAACAATAAATAAATTTTGAATAAAATAGCTACCTTTTTAACAATTTAACAAAATTACTTGTTTCTCCCACTGAAATTTTATATTCAGCTAAAGACTATAAACACAATATTTTACAAAACAAGTAATATGTTAATTTCGGTTAATAATTTATTTATAACAATATATTAAAATAAAGCACTTCTGTCTAAATAAATAAACGATGGATTTTCTTCATTAGTTATTTCATTTTTTTCCACGTGACGAGCTTTATCGTCAGCAGCATAATGACCTTTTTCAATCCATGTTTTCGCATATTCTATAGCCCCAAATTCTGATATTTTCTGTGGGCCATTCATTTTTATCCTTATCAAAGTGTCCAAAGATGAAGGACTTAGCCTATTTTTGATCTTATTTTTTATTATGTTAAGGAACGAAAAGCTCCTTTCTACATCAGATGATCCCACTTGTAAAAAAATTAAAGTTAATCAAATAATCTATTTTTTAAAAATCTATACCTGGTAATGCTAGCACTGTATAAATTAGTTTTTTTGTCCTTGGCGTCCATATATCTTGTTTTAAATACTCTGACCAGAATATATTTGCAGACATATCTTCAACAGAACACCATATGTCCTGGTTTTCAAACATACTTGTTAACAAATTAACCCAATCTGAATGCAGTAACTCAAATGTAAAATCCCATTTGAAAAAATCATGAAAATATTTAAGTTCACTTTTTCCATACTCATTAAACTCAGAAGGTATACGTGGTATGTTATTTGGTAAAAATATGTCAAAATTCTTGAGACTTATATCTGGGAACATTACATTAATTTCTTTAATTAATTCATCCAAAAACAAATTTCTTATTGAAGATAAAAGAGGAGCAGTATACGGAACTAAAATAATGTCATTTAAAATTACTGTTTTGGTTTCATAGTCTTCCAATGTACAAGGAATCTGTATTGAAGCTTGATTAGGACATTTAATTGATGATAACAAATGAACAACATTTGATCCAAATTTAACTTTTAACAAATCCAAACCATTTTTCATTTTATTAATAAGATAGTATTTTCCAATCATTAATCCGCCTGTTTTTTGAAACTCAAGAGAATATATATTTAAGATATCCAATACGTCTATCATGAAGTGTAGAATTGAAACAAAGTTTTTGTCAATCAATTTTTTTAACAGCGTGTTTGCTTTTGTTCTAGTTGCTACTCGTTCGCTCATATCCAATGAAATTTTTTTTAAATTAGTGACCAATAAAAACCACATTTGTTCAACTTTTTTTAGCGCTGTCACTTCACTTGCTAGCCATCGAACTTGGTATATATAGTCAAGTTTTAATATAATTGCATCAAGATCAACAGCCATTTCTCTTAGCTGAATGGGACGATTATGACTGTGTCCAAAATAAAAAGTATGTAGTTCATTAACAATAGATTCTAAATCGGAGAAATAAGGAAACTTTTTCATTGCATGTCCTGCTACAAGTTGCAATCTATGAGCCATGCATCTAACTGCAACAATCTTTGGACCAAATGTTGATTTAATATGTGAAATAAAACCCACTTTTTCACTTGTCATTACACTTGCTCCTAAATATAATAAAATTTATAAATTTTATAAAGTGGATTCAGATCATACCGTCAGATACAAAGCCTACAAGGTTTTGTTTAAAGATATTTACTAATCCATCAGTTACAAGTTGATTATAAAAAGATGTGAAAATACCAATACCAGTCTCGGATGATGAAAGTAATATCAACTATATGTTAATTAATCAAGTTTAACAAACATTTTTATGTCAAACATATTACTTACTTTATAAAAATAAACAATTGGTCTATTATTTTCAATTGCTTGTATTAGTACTGATAAAAAGTGATTTTTGGTAATATCTTCTGAAGTATCGACTATCATTGAGAATGGATTATTTTGGTTTTTCAAATGTTTTAATAATCTATTGTGCATTTCTTCCCCAATACTTTCAGTAATTAATTTAGCACTCTTTCTAGTAAAGTAATAATGCCCAAGTTGTACTCCGTGAGTTTTTTGAAGTTCCACAATTATATTATGGCTTGAAAACGGAATATTTGCACGAATTTCTGTGTAAACAGTTCTGAACATTTTAGCTGTAGCGGCATAAGCTTCATGAGTAATTTCTGTTTGGCGCTGCAATTCTGTAAATGTTGAGCTTAATTTATTCTTATCAATACGTATTAACTCCCTTATAACAGCTTGATGTCCTGCTGATGAAAAGTGTTTTCTTATATAGTCACGATTTTTGGTTGTATCACTTAACACTTCTCTCCCATTTTTATTTGCAAATTCAGTTCTAGCATTTTCCCGAAATAACATAACATCAAAATATTCAGAGCAGAGTCTGCATGTATATCTACTAAGTTTTGGGAAAATGTTATTTGGTTTAAACAAAAACCAAGACTGTACTTGTTTATTGCTTTGTAGAATATTAATTGGCATTAAGCTACGTAAATGTAAACTCATAAAACTAACCCAGTTAGGATCAAAGTATTTTACGGTGTCCCATTCATTATTTGTATCATACCCCATTTGAGAAATGCGATTGTTTGCAATTATCATATCTGATCGATCTTTATTTGATTTAACATCTTTTAGTATAGAGTAACAAGATTGAGACTTTTTTCTTTTTGAGTTTTTTTCAATATGTTGAACCACCATGCTTGTTTCAATACTTTCATAAATATTAGGCTCAATATCTGATTGACAAGTTTGAGGTATTTGATTTTGAACCAGTGATATAATTGATGGTGTTAACTCTAGCATGTTGTTTTCAAAAATTAGGTTAGTCATGCTGCAATCATTTTCTTTTGAAGGAGTTGGCTGTCCTAATTTAAAAGAATCATGTAAGAATGGTTGGATTGAAACTGTGCAACGATTTATTGATAAATCAGTTCCTTTCGCGGCATCATAATCTCTTAATATATAATTTTCATTAATAAAATTTTCGTATAAATACTCGTAAATATCACATCTGCATGTTTTAGCTCTTCTTCCATAGACAATTATATCCTTAAGCGCAGTTTTAATTTTATTTTTTAAATCCAAATCAATAATTAAGTAACGTTGTTCCATAGTCAGTTTTAAAAAAGATAAGTTCGATTCAGAGTACAATAATACAATTGCACAAGGTAGCACATTACAGTTTGGCATAAAATTATTCAATTGTTTTGAATCATAATTAAAGCGAAACATAATATCCTCAGATGGTACATTTAAATTAGCTTCTAAAACAGCACTTCCTCCAATTGTAAAAAAATAATTTTCGTTTAACATATAATTATCCAGGTTGATAACTGTATGAACTATTGGTTGTCCTAAAAAAATAATTTTTAGTCATAATACTGTTTAAATTAATTTGAAATTACCATTCTTTTTGTGATCTATGATTATGATCTTATAATGTTTAAGACTTGTAAACGATTTTCCATTTTCAGGACAAACTAACTTTAGCTCAATGAACTCCTTAACCTCTAACTTTTCCGAATCATCCGGATTAATTTCATTTATTACGAGATTACAATTGAGGGGTATAGTGATTGTAAATTTGAAAATTAGAACAGCAATTCCAAATGTTAACCCGAGCGGCAAAAACATTGTTATATCAGAATTATTACGACTAATATGAAAATAATTATTAAAAAATTTTAGTTAATTTATTAAAACCTAAATGAATGTAACTTACAGTTTCACTAGTGGTGATCTGAATTTTGTTGATTATTTCCGAAAGAAATTTTTTATTCTAAAAAAATCAAAATTATTAACGAAATTATTAGTATAATTTTAAAAAAATTAAAGAAAAATTATCTTAATAGTGGATGAAAGTTAATCGAATGGCAGTGTAAAACAATGTTGGCAATAATAGCAGTATAAAATGCTTTACAAACATAATTAAGTGCTATAAAAAATACCTTACAAAGTATAACTTAATACTTGTGTTACATAAACTTCTAGTAATTATTTTGTAAGTTGGGTTGTGTTTTGGATAAGTTAGGTTATGTTATGTAAAGTTAGGTTAGGTTAGATTAGGTTAGGATAGGTTAGGTTAGATTAGGTTAGGCTAGGTTAGGTTAGGTTAGGTTAGGTTAGGTTAGACTAGATTATGTTGGGTTGGGTTGGGTTGGGGTTCGTTAGGTTTTGGTTAATGGATTTGTTTGGTTAGATATTGTTTGATTTTGTTTGGTTTGATTTGGTTTTATTAGATTTGTTTAGAAATGGTTAATACATTTATTACTATTCTATTAATGTCACTCATTTACCAATACACCCATTGTTAATGATTAAGATATTTTTTGTTTTTCAGTTTTAGTTTCTTAATAACTTATTAAACATTGACAAAATTACATTAAAATTTGAATATTATATTTATACACTTATAAATATACATATTATTGCCAACTTTGTTCTTTACATATTTCAAAAGTTTTACCTAAATAATTAATTAATTGAAGATTACTGTTTTTCGTTTCTTGTTTCGTTTCGTTTCAATTCACATCTCTATGTATACCAAATAATTTAATTACTTCACATGTTAATAAACAAATCAACTAAAAAAACGGTTTACTTACTTATATTTTTTGTTTTTACCATACAATCTTATACGGAAAAAACTTAAGATGACACAATAAAACTATATTAAAATAAAATTTAATAAAGAAAAGTGTCGTCAATTTCACATATTAAGTATTTTTTTAGTTTGCTTATTCTATACTGAAGCCGACTGTTCATGTGTTTAGCAGCAATATTAAACCGTATATGCCATACGTACAGTATAGCTCATGTAGAAATGTTTAAATTTAGAAGTATAAAAATATTTATTTTGATTGCAACCTTATAAGGATAGGTTACAATATGCTATTTTTAAGCATAAATACTTTTTTACATATACTTTTTTACTTGCTTTTATTAACGGAAATTGGCATGAGTGGAAAACAAGAAACCAAGTCTGCTGCATACATGCTAAGACGTGACGTATTTCAAAACTGACCAATAAACCCTTTCTCTATGTCTCAATTTCTGCAACTCTTGCTATATATATATCTAAATTTGATGTGATGATTCATGAATCTTTACATTTCATTAACAATATGTTGAACACATTATCTGTTTAGTTATACACGTTTTAATTCTCTATTTTTAGATTATACTATTCAAGTATACAAGTTTTGAAAATTGAATTTGGGTCAAAATTGAGTTTCAAAGAGGATTAAAAAATTTCAAACAGAGATAGTATTAGAGATTTTTAATATCAATTTTGAGAAAAATTCAGTTAATTCTAGTGAAATTTATGTTATTTCTTTAATCAATCATTATTGTAAATGAACAGATATTGTATTATTTATATTTTACATACGATATTACAATATAATGTTATTGTTTAAGTTTTAACGTACAAACGTATGTACACACTAGTGATTGAAAATATTTAATTTCCCCATTCCACTACCGTTCCATTACCGCACTCAAAATATCTACTGCCATTCCATTACCGGTAAATAAAATTTTTTTCATTCCAACCGTGCCATTACCGTGAGTTTTTTCTACTCCACTACCATTCCACGCATTACCGTTCCTCCATTGAAAAATTTTAGCTCTACAAGCAACTCAATTTGGATCAAAAAAGTTTTTTTCGTTATTAGTTGTATATTGAAATCGAAAAAATACTAATTATTTATTGTTATAAAAATTAGTATTAAAAACTGCAAGAGAAATCGTTGTTATTTGATAAAAAACATTACTTAAATTTTCTTTATAAAATCAGACCATAAACCACTACCGTTCCATTACCGGAATTTTTTATTATTTTGACTATGATTATTAGTTATTGATTATTAGTTTGACTATTATTTATAAGTTATTATTTTCAAATTACACTTAAAACATAATAAATATTCCTTTAAAATCAATTAAACTATAGGTATTATTTAAAATATGCGAATATTCTTTTTAGCTAAAATCTGTAAAATATTCTTTTAAATCTTTTATATTCTATTATGTTAAAATCCGGGCTTTAGTAATAATTATCAAAACCAATACTAGTAACACACATCATAGGCTTAACTCTAATGCACACATTACGCAAACTCGTAAACAGTTTAAAACATATCGCTAATATTGAACGCAAACATTTACCACACGCGTACACGAGGACAATGTCTGCGCGAACGTTACAACTAAATGATGGAAATTCATTGCCAATCATTGGTTTGGGCACATATCAGGCAGAAAAGGGCGTAATCGCCGGTATTGTCACCGATGCCATAGATCTCGGTTATCGTCACTTCGATTGCGCATATTTCTACCAAAATCAGCAAGAAATCGGTTCTGCCATCAATAAAGCCATAAACGATGGTAAAGTAACCAGAGATGACGTATACATTGTCACCAAAGTTTGGCCAACATTTTACGGAAAGGGAAGAGTAATTAAATGCGCAAAACTAATGCTTAAACAGTTTGGCATTCAATATATCGATTTACTGCTACTTCACTGGCCTGTGGTATTCAGAGACGACGACAACGATTTGTTGCCAAAAGACGCGAACGGAAATATTGTGGTTAACAACGATTACGATATCGTTCAAGTATATCAGGAATTGGAAGAAGTGAAACGTTTGGGTTTAGCAAAATCGATCGGTATATCGAACTTCAATTCCGAACAAATCCAGAGAGTGTTAAATGTGGCCAAAATAGTGCCCGCTGTCAACCAAGTGGAGTGTCATCCGTACCTCAATCAGCAAAAGCTGTTAGATTTTTGTGGCCAAAGGGGTATCGCTTTGACGGCGTATTCGCCGCTCGCAAGGGGTGGCACTAAACCAGGCGTGCCATCGCTGCTCGAAGACTCAACTATTAAACAAATCGCGTCGAAGTACTCGAAATCTGCGGCGCAAGTGATTATTAAATGGCAAACGCAAAGAGGAGTGGTTGTGATACCCAAAAGTGTGACTAAACAGCGCGTTGCAAACAATATTGATATCTTTGATTTCACTCTGTCTGACGACGATATGTCCGCAATTAATGGCCTCAATAGGGATTTACGTATTGTCCAGTTTGACACCGGAGGCTTGAAAACGCAAAAAGATTGGCCGTTTGGTATAACGTTCTAATTATTTAAAAATCAGTATAAACTAATTTTTACTCGACTAAAAAAATACCAGTATATTAGGAATAAACAATAAGGCATACAATTTTTCTAGATTTTTAAATAAATATTTTCAAATTTATTGATAAATAGTTATTATTTCAATAAAGATAAGCATTGAATAAATACATATTTAAGTTTCACTTATTTGTATTAAAATTGGTCAAAATTATGGTCAATTTTAATGTATAAAGCACTTAAGTTCGATTATGGCAAGTTATTTAGCAAACTTATGGCGTGTAAACTTTGAAACGTACAGGTTTAAAAAAATTATAATTTCGTTTTAACAACGCTTCCATTTAGCGAAGTGGTAAATGTTTAGAAACAATTGGTCATTGAAACTAAAATACTAGCATATGGTTGACATTATAATCCCTTATAATATCCGGGATTAAAGTAAAGTTGTTTATTCCAACCGATTAATTCAATACAAGTCGATTGCTTGTCTCCATCAAACGTTTGCATTTTTCGAACACCGTTTTCAACCTTATATATAACAATATTTGAGATTAAATTAATTTATATTTGAATACCTTGGACAGTATATCGATCAGTCTAAGACTACACGAATAATTGATGAGCGCATCCACCAAATGAGAGCAATACCACGAACCCATTTCGGGATTTCTCATCGCAACATAGCCTTAATAAAAAAAATTAAACAATTATTGTCACATATTTTCTAATTATTGTAAGTTTTAAATGATTAATTAAGTTTTAAATTACCATAAACAGTTGGATATGATATGATAACGTCTTGCCACGACGCGCGCTTAGATGAAGGAATTACGATTGAATGCGTTACAAAATTAAGCGTAGTGTAACCAAACGGTTGAGCATCGTTGGTGGCTTCGGATGTCACCACACAATCACCAAGCAATTCCTGTTCCGTTTTAATATTGACGCCAAAATCTATTTTATCTACAAAACAAGGACGGATTATTCAAATCTTTATTATAGAATAATATTTGTCTTTAAGCACATATAAAAGTGAATTTAAGCATTTGCTAATACATAGATGGATAGAAATGATTAAACTGAAAATTTCTTTAAAAACAGAACTAAAAATAAATTATTTAGAAAAAATTTTCACGGGTTTAACAAATTTGCGTTTTTACCTCCTCGACATGCTTGAATAAAAAACATTTTTGGACTTCCAATCAGACCTTTGCAGCCATCATTATTGAATTTTTCGATGATTTCGAATATATCCACCGGAAAATTATCGGTTCCATACACAGTGTTCTCCTGTCCGTGACTCAGAATGATTACCGCCAACGCGTTCATTCGCTTCTTGTATTGATAATAATAATCATTTATCTTTTTCACCAAATTATCACACTTTTTCATTATTTGGCGCGAACTCAGGTTTCGTCTCAAAATCACATTAAACCCTAATTCTTGGAAAACTTCATCCAGTCTTTTAGCGTCAGCGTCGGAACCGAATCGCGTCTTTTCGGGATTGTCTTCGAACTCGACATTATTAATGATCAAACAATAACCGCGCGGATCGTCTTCCATAACGTATATTCCATCCTCAGATGCCATACGATTATACGATGGCAATACTTTCAGCTTATTATCCATCACTTGCTTCTCTTCGATATTGTTATTGTTTGGTTCATTACTCGTAAGTTTAGGAGCGGTTCGATGAGGTTTACTACCTGTTCGTTTCAGTTTGAACGCTGGCTTCAATATCTTGACGGCCGCGTCGTGTCCCGTATCGATCAACGCTTCCACCAGTTTTTCAAACGCTTCGGGACCTCTTTTACAGATATCTAATAATAGACGCTCTTTACGTTTAGTGTCATCGTCAGCATCCTATACAATACATTCAATTAAACTAATAAATACATTTGTTTATATGATTTAAATAAAATAAAATGCGTTATAATAACGTAAAATAATGGCATAATACCATAATATCGTCAATCATTTTTTGATTGAACACTCGTTTAATGAGCAAGAATGGCACCAATTCTGTTAAATTGATTAACGAATTCAATTTGTTTCCATTATTTCGTATTAATATTCGATCGTTTATATTCATTATTAAATATAACCCTAATTATCACAATCAGTTGGCAAAAAAAATATGTTTTATCATTTTTTAATAAAAAGTAGAGCTTACGTAATTAACTACCCGTCAATTAATTTTTGCATGTGTTTACTATATGTATTTACTTTTTAATATTTTCACTAAATATGGATGCTTATAAATGTTTGCATGTTTGTGTTTTGTAAATAAAACATTTAGTACGTGAAAATAAAGCGCCAAATAATGAAACAAATCATTATATTTAAATTGGATTATCTGTTAATTATATAATTGAAACAAATAATTTGATTATTATCGTCTAATAAATTACAGTTTAGAGAAAATGCCGCGAGAAATGATAACACTTCAGTTGGGACAGTGTGGCAATCAAAGTATGGCAATGACAATCATTATAGTTTGCTAATAGATATTATATTTCATTATTAATAATATATTATATATTGATAGTTGGGTTCGAGTTTTGGAAGAAGTTATGCGCCGAACACGCCATCAATGCTGAAGGACTGTTGGAGCCATTCGTTAAGGAAAGCGTTGGCGACAGAAAAGACGTGTTCTTCTATCAGGCGGACGATAATCACTACATTCCCCGCGCAGTTCTTCTCGACTTAGAACCACGTGTTATCAATAATACGATTAAGAACTCTCCGTACGAGAAATTGTTTAACTACGAAAACATATACCTATCGAAAACCGGTGGTGGAGCAGGAAATAATTGGGCGAGTGGTTACTCGCAGGGAGAACTGCTCAGCGAAGATGTATTCGATATCATTGAACGGGAAGCGGAGGGTTCAGACTCTTTGGAGGGTTTCGTGTTATGCCATTCGATTGCTGGCGGAACTGGTAGTGGTATGGGTTCGTTCATTTTAGAGCGTTTGAACGATCACTTCCCAAAGAAGTTGATTCAAACGTATTCAGTGTTTCCCAATCAGGACGAAGTGAGTGATGTTGTGGTACAGCCATATAATTCATTGCTCACTTTGAAGCGATTGACGTTAAACGCTGATTGCGTTGTGGTTCTCGATAATACTGCGCTCAATCGTATTGCTGTGGACAGACTACATATACAGGAACCATCGTTCACTCAAATCAATTCTCTAGTAAGCTGTTATCAATTTATAGAAAATAAGCCTATTTTAACCATAATTGTGATAAATGCGATTTAATGAAAAAAATAAATGTAAAATTATGAACTTATTTCAGTATGTTTTCTAAATTATTTGCTATTTGTTAGGTGTCAACAATAATGTCCACATCAACTGCTACACTAAGATATCCTTCGTATATGAATAATGATTTAATAGGACTTATCGCTCCACTCATTCCAACGCCTAGACTTCATTTCCTGATGACTGGTTATACTCCGCTCACCACCGAAGCTAATGATCACAGCGAAGTGACTTCTGTACGGAAGACCACTGTATTAGATGTTATGAGACGATTACTTGACGATAAGAATATGATGGTTTCCACTTTAACCCAATCGCGTAACGCTAACGCAGCAAATCACTGCTATATTTCAATATTGAACATAATTCAGGGAGAAGTAGATCCGACGCAAGTCAATAAAAGTCTAACACGTATACGAGAGGGCAAAAAAGCCAATTTCATCCCATGGGGTCCCGCAGGCATTCAAGTGGCGCTTTCGCGTAAATCGCCTTATATTCAAACATCGCATCGAGTCTCTGGTTTGATGTTAGCTAATCATACATCAATATCTCACGTAATTTATAACTTATTAACGTATTCTGATATGGATTTCATTAAATTTTAAACGTTTTACTTAAAAATAGCTTTTCAAGCAAACACTCATACAATACGATAAGTTGCGTAAACGTGAAGCGTTTTTAGAACAGTTTCGAAAACAGGAAATGTTTCGCGAAAATTTAGATGAATTGGATTCGTCTCGCGAAGTGGTTCAAGAGTTAGTCGATGAATACATCGCCGCAACCACTGCTGATTATTTACAATGGAATTCAAGCAAGGTTTCCTAATACGCTCCACTGTTTGACATTTCTAAAATAATACGTTTGATAATTTAAAATAAATGAAATATTTTCCAAACTTATTAAGTATTAATGGCAATTTTATTGATGATTTGATTGATAATCATAATCAAGATAATCTAGTATTTCTTCCAAAATTGATTGAAATTAATCATCCAATAATGATTCGTCCAATTTCTTATCAATATTTCCAAATAAGAAATTTATTTGGTTTATATAATAATATTAAAGTATTTAAATGTGATTTAGATATAATTAATTGCTATAATAATGTGATGTCATACATACAAAATTTGAAAAAATTTGAAAAATTACAAATTCAAACGTTCGAAAGAAGTGATGATTTAAAACAATTTGTAACGGAATTAAACAAATAGCAATGAATTGCAAACATTTAAAATATTTTGGATTTATATTTATTTCACTGCAAAATTTCTACTTCAGTCAATATATCAGGCATTCGCGTCTTTTTTATTCAATTCCTTCGTATCCTTCATATAATCAGTGATTTAGCGGAGCATTGTTGGGTCGGTATATGTTTTACAGTATTAGAAACCGAAAAATTTAAGTTTATATTGAAATATACTAAACATTTTGATAAGTTTAGTGAGACTATAAGAATTTAATATCTAATGATACACTTTTTAACAATTTCCATCTTAACATAGTTTTATATTTGTTTACAAAGGAGAAAGCAATAAGAAAAAATTAATTAAATAAATTTCATTGTTTTACAAAACCCGCATAAAAATCTATTGTCAATCCAAAAATCTATTGAAGTGTAAAGTATTGAGTGCTTTGATTGATTAGTTTAAAACGTATCACAAGAAAAATAAGGCATTACTAAAACTAAGAGAGAAAAACCAAAAAGTATTAATTTGTTATACCGTATATTTGAAGTTTTTTAACTGTAATCAAATTTAATTAAAAATATTGTATGCATTAATATCTATCTTAAATAAGAAAAAAGATTAATGCAAATTATTAAAACATTCTCAAATAATTTTATGTTATGAGTAAATATGAAAGTTAAAGGAAATAAATATCCATATATATATTCATGATTTATAAAACGAATGAATTATTAATTATAGTTTAAAGTGATTCTCATTACTCAAGTCCATTATCAGACAAAGGATACATCTCTTTCATAATATTCAAATTCTTAGGAAAATCGTAGCATTCACTAATAACTGAATCAATTATCGGTGAAATACTTTCTATACGCCCAGAAAACATATGTTTAAAATAAATTTTTGGTCTTTGTTTTGCCACATCGATCATTGTTTCGATAGTTTTCGAAGTGATACTGTTATTTGATTCATCAAAGACTAATATGAATGATTCCAACTTCAGACAGTTTAACAATACACTAATAATGCCATTATCGGAGATGTGTTCTGACACCAAAATACCAATTAATTTCAAACATTTCAATTTTGAAATTTTGTCCAAATGTGTGTCTAAACTGTGAATTGACTGCACACAAATTCTAGTCAATTGTGGTAAATATAAGTGTATGTCATTATAATAATCACATCCCAATGAACGATAAATAATTAGATGTTTTAATTGTATGCAATTTTTCAATAACTTCACCGATAATCCAGGATTTAAATCTGTTGAATCGACCAGAATTTGCAAACGTTTGAGTTTAGAAAATGAGTTAATAGCAGTTAATAGTTGTGTGTATAACTTTGTTGTAATTTTGCAGTTATTTAAATATAAATCTAAACATTTTAAATGTTTGCAATTCATTGCTATTTGTTTGATTCCATTAACAAATTGCGTTAAATCTTCGCTTTCATCACACGTACTCATATCTAATTTTTCCAACTTTTTCAAATGCTGTATGTGTGACATAACATTATTATAGCAATTGATTATATCGAAACGATATTTAAATACTTTAATATTATTATATAAACCAAATAAATCTCTTATTTGAAAATATTGATAAAAAATTGGACGAATAAGCATTGGATGATTAATTTCAATCAATTTCGGCAGTAATATACGATTATCTTCATTTTGGTTATCAATCAAATCGTCAATTAAAACTCCATCAATACTTAATAAGTTTGGACAATATTTCAATACGGATTTAAATGAACAAAAAGAATCTCTGAAAGTAATTTTTTTCAATGTTTTTCCACATTTTTGACCAAAATATTCCAATGTATTATCATTAATATTCAACCAATTTATAGTTCTAAATTCAATTGATTGTAAATATAGACAATTGTCAGCAATTAAACGCAATAACTGATCTGTTACTGTAGTATAATCTAAACTTTCTTCAGTATTATCTTCTATGATAACAATATGATTAATATTTTTACACTTTTGAAATATTTGATCATTGATTGAAATAAATTTTATTCCTTTAATGCGTTTAAATCCAGTTTTAACGAAACACATTATTTCAATCGATGCCAAGCCGTTGGGATTATTACTTTCCATTTCATATCTCTTTCCTCGACTTTTAATTAACATTCGATGTTCTCTTAAAAACACAGTTTTTTTGAATTGTTTGCTAACGCATTCAAAATTATATTTATGCAAAAATGATAAATACATTAATATATATTCACACAAATCATCGCCAAAACGATTAAAACTGTTTCGACTATAACCACATTTCAATATATCACAAGTTTCTAATGAATCGCAATTTATTCGTTTGTTTTCACACATTTTAAATTAAAATATTTGGTATTAATTTGAATTTAATTAAAATTTAAGTTTTGATAAATTTTATAATATATCTTTGTTAACCAAATTAAGTCAAAACTAAATGCTTAAATTTGTGAAGATCTCAGAGAAACTTAATATATATGCAGTTTGGGTGATATATATGGATACATAGCGTTAAGTTTTCATTTGTTTAAAACTTGACATAATTAAGCTCATTGGCTAATTTAAATTTCACACACAGATTAGAATATTGATTTGTATAGTTGCTATGTATCTATAATGATCACCAATATTGCACGGTATATCTAAATTTACTTACATTTATTTAAATCGTTAGTGATGAATCATCATTCTCTACAATTCATTAACAATACATTGAACGCTTTATCTCTGGTTTTACTTCTCTATTTTTAGATTATACTATACAAGTGTACAAGATTTGAAAATTGAATTTGGGTCACTGTGTGTGTCAACGTGTACTAACGACTAAAGCGGAAAAAATTTGGTTTATATAGAAATATACTGAAGAATTTTGATAATTTTTGTGGCGAAGAGACCAAATACTATAAGAACTAAATATCTTTAGATTCCTTTATAAACAAATTCTATTTTATAATTGGCTACAAAGGAAAGCAATAAGAAAACGTTAAAAAATTTAAAAAATAAGTTCATAGTTTTCCAAAACCCATACAAAAAATCTATTTAAAAAAGGAAAAGTTGGGTCATTTTTTACAAGTACAGTATCACAGCTAAAGTAATGAGTGCTTTCATTAATTAGTTTATTGGGCATCACATGAAACATAAGGCATTAACTTCATTAGAAAGCGAGTTATATTTTTATTACTTTATAATAAAAAATAATATCGTAATTTCGTTTTCAAGCGCTTTTTTAGTTTAAAAAAGCGCTTGAAAACGAAATTACGATATTAAAATATACAAACGTTTTATGTGAACAGAATTAAAATTGTAAAATTACAAACAAAAGATTCAAATATTTTAAAATAACATACAAATAATAATAATAAG
>JAQIXJ010002543.1:0-15484 GCA_034700185.1 Phthiracarus laevigatus | reverse complement strand
AACGAAAAGCGTTACAATATTAACATATTAGTCGGAGTGACTAATATTAGAAATGCATATTATTAATAAGTAAGTTTGTAATGATTAGTGATGTGACGAGTAGTTCACATACACTACAGGAATATGTTGACAATGCGCATATGTAGATCGATCAGTTTACAAAAAATAAATTAGAAATATCTAAAAGGCAGTCGTTGAACTGTTGAGTTGTCACAATTTTATCAGTGAAATATTTTTTCTAACTATAAATTCGATAACCAATCTATGTTTTATTTCGTTATATGTATGAAAGTTATATTATAAGATAATTGAATGCATGCATATTTTTTGGTGACGATTTAAATCACTAGAAGTAACAAATTTTTTTCCACAATTTACAACACATTTAAACAGTCTTTCATTTGTGTGTTTATAACAAATGTGAGTTCTTAATTCATGTAATGACACAAAACTCATAACACACTCATTATAATCATATTTATATGGTTTATAACCAATATGTCGTTTTTTATGGGCAATTAGATCAGATTTTTGTTTAAATAGTCTTCCGCATCCATTATAATCACATACATATAATTTCTTTTCGCTGTGTACTAATAAATGAGTTTTTAAATATCCTTTCAGATTAAAATATTTATTGCAATCAATATAATCACATTTATATGGTTTGATGTTTAAATGAACTAATTTATGTTGTTTAAGGTTACCCATAGACTTAAATGTTTTACAACATTTGTTGCACTTATGTTTTTTTGAATTAAGATGAACTTTATAATGATCTTTCAGATAATCATTTTTCCAAAACCTATTTCCACACTGAGGCCAAACACATTTAAATGTCTTTTCTTTTATATGAATTAATTGATGTGATTTAATGCGATTAACATTATTTGTTTTATAATTACACTCATTATATTCACACTCATATATATCTATGAATTTTAGAGTGAATTTTTATATGTTTAATTAAACTTGTTTCCCAGTTTGTTGAGAAACCACAGCCTTTATATTTGCATTTGTATTTCATATCATTATCATATTCGATCACAACTTTATTCACATTTACTTTGCTTAAAAATTCGTATTCACACTTTTTATTATTGTCAAAATCATTTATATTAAAGCCGCACACAGTTTTCTTAGTCAAATCACACTTTTGTTTCAATAAATAATTTGCTTTATTTATACATTTCTGTAATTCACTGTTGAATGAAAGCATAGAAACTTTTTCTATTATTTTTGACGCACTATTAACACAAAATCTATCATAAATTCTCATTTTAAAAAAAATCTTGTTTAATACTTTAAGACGATTATCTGACGAGTATGGTTAGAATAACTGACTTATTCAAATTCCAAGTCTAATGTGTATATAATATCTAACAAACACATAAAGCAGAAGAGAACAAGTTTTGTTTTCGTAAGTATTCGAAATTGTAATAAACGTGAAGGTCAACACAGTATAATCAACTTTAAAAAGTTAGTTGAAGATAGAAGGTGTGACACCTGTTGTTAAACTGTGGTTAATTATAAACTCGTTTGAAAATTTAAAAAAAATTCGAAGTTTTGATAATGCATATAAAGTGACAGAGAAAAACTAATATTTGTTTTTCCAGAGTTTAGTGATTTTGTTTAAATTATGCATTAAATAAAAAGTTTGTAAATTTAAGATTTATAATTGCTGTGGTAAACTAAATCTGGCAAATTAATTAAATGGTTTAAAATTAATATTTAATTCAAAATAAAATTAGCGATATTTATTCTTGAAATTTTAATAATACCGTTGGTAAAGGTTAAGAATTTGTTGCCACTTTTTAACGTTGGATTCGGGTAGGGGAAATCAATGGGAGTCGACTGGTTTATGATCGCCAACTTATTAAATTTTTTACCTACTGTTAATAATTCCGGTCATGTCTGATGATTTAATTTTTTTATCGATCAGTTTTGTCGACCTTTAACTCTAATTATATCTTCTAGGCATTAAAAGAATTTTAAAATTATAATAGTGAAATATTTTTTCGGACAATTTTTCCAAGTCGATAACCATTATAGTTTATTTCATTATGTAATTCAGATCTACTTTTATCAAACATTTCAACATAATATTTTATTGATAAAATATTTAGTGATAATTAAATATTAACTTTAAGCGAATTGATTTGAATAAGTTGTATTGTAAAATAATTGAATCGTAGCATATTTTTTGTTGCTGTTGAAGTCCCAGGAAGTAACAAAAATTTTTGCGCAATTATTTACAACGCAATTAAACAATTGGTTTTTATATACCGAACATGAACTCTTAATTCTTATAATGTGAAAAAACTTATAAAAGAATCATTATAATCACATTTGTATGGTTTATAACCAATATGTCGATTTTTATGATCAAAAAGATTAGATTTTTGTTTAAATACTTTACCGCGTCCATTATAATCGCAATTAAATAATTTCTGTTGTCTGTTTCGCAATAAATACATTTTTAAATATCCGTTTTGAGAAAATTATTTATTGCAAACTTTGAAATTACATTTATATGGTTTGATGTTTGAGTGAACGAATTCATGTCTTCTAAAGTTATTTCCAATAATAAACATTATACAACATTTACTGCATATAGAAACAATTAAACAACTTTTTATTTGGTGTGAATTAGTGTTGTTTCGCTTTTTGTGAAGTAAAAGCAAAAGACATGAAATTTCGACTTTTACTTTTGCTTGAAGTAAAAGTAAAATACAAGCGAAATGAAATAAATTGTTAAAAGCGAAAGTAAAATACAAGCTAAATGAAAATAATTTTTAAAAGCGAAAGCAAAATACATGTGAAATGAAATATTTTCTTAAAAGAAAAAGCAAAATCAAATTGAAATCAATATTACCAAAAGCAAAAGCGAAAGACAAATTATTTGACTAAATAAAAAAGCAAAAGTAAAATAAATATTACATTTCACTTTTGCTTGAAGCAAAAGTAAAATACAAGCAAAAGTAAAATACAAGTAAAATTGAAAATAAAACAAAAAGAAAAAGCAAAAGACAATCTATATTAAAATAAAACTCAAAAGCCAAAGTAAAAGAAAAGCAAAATTAAAATTTGAAAATTAAACAACGCTAGTTTCAAGCTAATGATGAGAAGTTATGATGAAAATTGGTAAAGATAGCAGAAAAATAACACACGTACACGAAAGAAAGCTCTTCAAGATTCAGATATTATGCGCGAAGAAAGGAATAAAACACGAATGGGCATGTAAAATACCCTTAAAAAGAAGTATAAAGTCAGATAAATAAGTTTTAAATTCTAAGTCCTAACATTTTTAAATCTCAAAGTTAATGTAACCTTTCAACAGAGGTCTATTAAGACACAAACTAAAATGGATAATTTTTGCTTAATAATAAACAGTATGTTAATTTAGAAATGGTTACTAGTCATTTATTTCAATGAGATATCCCATTAAACCAGTTTATAGTTTACATGCGAATGGAATATTATGACCTTGCTTAAAATTTAAATTTACAGTTTTAAATTTTTTACAAAATTTAAATGTTTAATTAACATTTACAATTGATGATTTGTTAAAAGATTTATGACAGAAAAATTAGTGATATTTTATACACTTTCTTTTTTTTTAATTTCCATTTATTTGTTTATGGAATTTGTTCTACAAACGTTTTTCATTTATTTATGTAATAACTGTTGTGTGTCCATATGTTTCATTACTATTTCTTTTTAATAATTATTTTTTACACATTTATCAATGTTATCAACTCAAAGTTTTAGTTTAAATTTTACAAAACTCAAAAATTTAAAAATGACATAGTATTTATGAAAAAGAAAATAAAATTGGAACTAAAATAAAACTCAAAAGCTTTTCAATTTTTCATATGATAAATTTGATAAACATCATAGAATACCGCATTTCAAACATCAAATAAAAATTTTCAATTTAACACGTAGAAAATTTAATTTTTCACTATTTCCAAAATTTTTTGTTTAAATCTTCGCAATATCACAAAAAAAGTTGAAAAAAATATTAATATTGACAAACAATGTAATTAATTAAGCTTTATAAATGTTAGTAATACAACTTTTTACAATATGTTTGGCGTAACCAGTGTTAAGACACATCTTACTACTACCTATAAGTTAGAAAGAGGTGGCTTAGCCTCTAGTTTATCTCTTATAAAATTAACATAGTTCACTAGATAAAAGGTTAAATATGCGAAAAGTCTCAAAACACTTTGTTTTAATTTTATAGTCTTTTATTATCTCCAAATTAATCATAATTATTTATTTTTTATATACATGTTTTGGTTTGAAAACTAAAGGGATTAGAATTACATAGTTTTAAATTATAAAAGAATATTGAATAAAATTTGTTAGCGATAAGAATTCTTAGAGACTTTAGAATTTAAATAAAAATGCGGATTCTTGGTAAAATGGTGAAAACGAAAATTTCATATATTTAAAGGTCCTAAAACTAATGAATTTAACTACTATCGAGAACATTTTAACTAATTCTACCTTGAATTAATTAAATCGAAGAAGTTTATTAACTTTACTAATGTAGAAAATTGATCTATAAATTAGTTAGTGTTTTTGAGCAATATTTATGATTTGTATTTTGTAATACTTAACTATAATTGAAAAATATTAGAACAATGATAATAAAGGAAACATTGTGATTCAGAAGTGGTCTAAATACTTAAATTAATTGTTAGCCAAGATTGTCTGGTATTTATATTAAGACGAATCAACATTAATTTATAAAACTAATTCACAGTTTATCTCGTCTTTAAGCTTAATATTTAACTCTAACAAATAGACTTGTTATCTTCAAACCAAGTAGAGAATTAAATTAATATTTGTTGACTCTTTTTCTAAAACTTACAAATGTTAACTATTTAATTTGTATTTTATCTATATTATATTAGAATCTTCATTCTAGTTATCTTGAATCAAAGTAGGAAAAAAGATGCATTTCCTATAAATTTTATGAAAGAAAACTAAATAAATATAAAAGTTCACTTCTGTAATATTTCATTTGTTCTTGCAAGCTTATAATTAAAACTTATTAGTCTATTTTAAGAACTCCTTAAAAACTAAGGGAAATAAAAGTCTTAAAATATTTTATTCTTATTATAATTTTGTTAGACGTAAATAGTAATAAAAAAAGCGAAAATTAAACTAAATCTAAGTTTAAATATTTGTGAAAAGTAAAAGTAGTTTATTAATAAAGTTGGAAAGCAAAATCTAAAGACAAAAAGACTTCTTAAAAGTAGAATAACATATAAAAGCGAAAAACATATGAGATCAAACAGCAAATGGTTGATTACTTATGCTTAAATAATTTTTCCCCATAAATAATTTTTAAAAAGCATAATTAAATTATTCTTTGCGATGTGAATCGTGTTACGGTTTTTCAATTTTTTGCTTCCTGTTTTTTCGCATATGAAATTTTTACTTTCAATATAAATCTATCAATATTGTAAACAATTTCGAGATTTATTTAATTTCTTAAAACTTTACTAACTTTTATAAATACAATTAATTGTTTTAAACTTTAAGCCTAAAATTTTTAAGACTAAAATTTCTCCAATAATCTTATATTTCACTCAATCTAACGTTGTTTCAAATCATTAGAATTTGTAATTATTTAAATACAAAATATTTAAATTTTAATTTTTATAAGTAAAAAAATAAAAATATTTTGCAAAGTATAACGTTTATAAACTGTCAATCTATTAAACTCTCACTAAACACTAAATATAATGTTATCGTTATATTATTTGCATGGACGCTATGGTATACTAATTGTATTAAAAAAATTTAATTTAAATTTACTATCACATTCGTCTATATTGTAAGTCTAAAACTTTTTATCTTTTGTTTAACTTTTAAAAGGGAATAACATGCCTAAGATAAACAAGTTTAAATTACTTTGAGGGTGGCATTTGATTTATGATTGAACTATTGTTTATTAATTTAAAAACTGAAAATTTATATAAAATTTAAACATTAAAATAATGGGTGATTAAACTTTAAACAAAAAATTGTTTTCTATTATTAAGTAGCAGTTTAATTAATTTACTTAGAAAATCCTTTTATCACTTTGAATTTTAGATGCAACAAAAAAATATGTGAGTGAAAATTAAATGAAAATTAATTCCACAAAAAAATTAGTAGTTAGTATCTTACAACAATCTGTATTTTATAGCCTTCATTTCACCCGACAATAACGAAATTAGAATCATTGTTATTTAAGCCTATTATGTTTTGTTTGTTTCAATATTTTAATTATTTTATAACACTTATAAATTTAAAAATTAATAAATACGTTATTAAATTAATATAATTTGTAGTTAATTATTTCATATGATCAACCAGTAAATTCATATAACCTCCTATATTAGAAAACACTGTTCAACTTTTGAGAAAATATAAGTTCGGAGAATGCTTCCTATAAGCCAAAAGTGATTTAAATGAAAAGGTTGTGTGCGATGATTTCATTGGAATTCTTTGTTCCATACAATAACACAAATTAATAAAACAAATTTAATAAGCTATATATAATTTATAAAAAAATTTTATTTAAACTCAAAGCTTCCATTAAATTTGTTTGACTACTATGTTTAATTATAATTTAAAAAAAAGAATCAAAATCGAATTTATAATTCATAAAATCATTAAAGAATACAAGAATAGTTATTTGTTTAATATTATTAAAAATGTAAAAGGTTTTTAAAAGATTAATAAAAATAAAACTGAAATTAAAATTGAACACTAAATTTAAAATTTATTTATGATAAACAGTAAAGTTTAAATAAAAATAAACGCAAAATAATAAAATTTAGATGACAAAAATCGTAATAAATAAGCAATTAACTCATTTAACTACAAACAAGAAAGACACATTCATAGAAAGCTCACTTTTTTTTATAGGTTAAGGTTCACTTATGTAAAAAACTTAATAGTTAAATCAAGTCGAATAAGTCAATGCCAAATCCCTTTATAAATTACGAACTGCGAACATACAGCCGTCGGACGGACGGACGGACGGACGGACGGACGGACGGACGGACGGACGGACGGACGGACATGGTCAAATGCATAAGCTCTCCTTTTTCTAAAAAAAAGTGAGCTAAAAAATTATAACTTTAATTTCTTACTATCGCTATAAATAAACTGAAGCCATGCCTAAACAAAAAGCATCATATCCGCACATATAGTTTTTAACAGATTCTATGTCTTTATAATTTTTTCGCAAAGATTGAACGTTATGATAAATGACTTTAATTCCATTTCGTTTTTAGTCGAATAAATCGAATGAAAATAATAAATTGTATTCTGTTCTTAAACGATTCATTTTTATCTCTACTTCATTATCAGCGTTTGTTTTTTTGTTGAAAAAAGTTACCATTTATATACAAACCATTATATAATCTGGCTATGCTTAATGCATCATAAACATGCTAAATAATTTTATATGTTTTAAAACATAGTTATAAATAGTACTTCAATGAGTGTATAGGATATTTTTTTATTCACTATGTTTAGCCGTCAACGAGTTAACATCAAACTGTTCTTATAGGCACAATTAGGCTCGTGCTATAACGTTTTAGTTTAATTAGTAAAACGCGCGAGAACAAAATTTACACATTATTGTCCCAATATTAACCATTTGTGACCCTATTTTGTGTCAGTTTGGAACAATTTTGCTCCATTTTTAGCTCACTTTTTTAGAAAAAGGAGAGCTTATGGATTTGACCATGTCTGTCTGTCTGTCCGTCCGTCCGTCTGTCTGTTCGCAATTTTAACGATTATTTAAATTTATAAAGGGATATTTCATTTTTCCATCTTTTCTAAGAAACTAAGCCCTTTGGAATATAAGTATGCATAAACATAAGAAAAGTGAGCTCTCTATGAATGTGCCGTTCTTGTTTTGGTCATTTTTGACACAATTTAAGCCCTGTTGTGCCATTATTAAAGCCAATTTTGAAACAATTTTGTTCATTTTTGTTTGAAATTTGTGAGCTTAAAAAGTTCACAGAACGAACGACAGACAGAAAATCTACATCCAGACAGACATTTCAAATCCAATAGCAACTTTTACAAAGTGAGCTAAAAACTTTGCTTTGTAGATTGTAGATAATTTCAAACACTTTAATATATGAGGACAAAACATTATTCTAATATTTCCAGTATTTTAATACATTACTAACGATTAGCTACGAAAATGAGTAGCAAAAGGTATGCCCCATGCGCACCCATGTGAGAATGTCCCCAAGAAAAGTTTTACTCCGAATTGTTTGTCAGGCCCAATCAAATTATTGTTGAGCGCAAGAAGAATCTCCCCCTTAGGCTGTGCCAGATAATGTTGTTAATAGACTAAAATTACAAACTTCGTTTACGTTATTTAACTAATGGTGCGATATTTTTCTTTATACACGACCCCGGTTCCAGTGGTGGACAACGTTCGAGCGGATGGCGCTGTGGTGCTGAGCGTGAGCGGCGAACGTTAGAATTTCACCGAGCGCGAGCGTGAGCGCTGAGCGTTAGGGTCGAGCGTAAGCGCTGAGCGTTAGGGTCGAGCGCCGAGCGTATATAAAAAATATATTTATAGATTTTTTCCCCTTGACCTAATAAAAAATTTATGCTATAATATAAATAATTATTTGTAGCTCAGAATTGATTGAATAAACATATTCGAAAGTTTATAAAAATGTTTTTACATTTCTTTATATTTTTCACTTTAAGGTATTCATAAAAATTACAATATTTTATTAAAATTTCACAAATATTGACGCTCGGATATCGCTCAACGCTCGAGCGTACTCATTTTACCGAGAATGAGGGCGAGCGTTGAGCATCATTTTTTTGCCGAGCGAGAGCGTGAGCGCCGAGCGTGTCCATCACTGCCCGGTTCGTTGGGAAAGTTGGGTCAATAAACCGTGGGCCTGTTTGGGATTGTAATAAATTTCGAACAAGTAGTATTGCATAATATATACAAGCTTAATCTACTAAAAGTATTGTAAATATTACATCGGATAATCTTATAATTTGTAGTTACATTGCTTTTGATAGTTAAGTATAGAATAGAATAAAGAATCTAACTATGCATCAACTATTAAAAATTTCTCAGCATAAACAAATAATTTAAATAAAAACAGTTTCATTATGAAAAAGTGCAAACTATGTCGTTTTTTAATGCTATATTGCATCAGATTATTGAGTAACCTTCAGTACTAAGCAATCGTTTATTCAATACACCACTACATATACCGGTACCAACTCAATAACTATGGCTGTATATATATAGCAGTAGAATTATGTTTTTGTAGTAAAGTTTTTCAGTTTATTGAAAATTGTGGTAAAAAACTTATTCACCTTAATGTCTAAATAGATAATTTAGCAATAAAAAAAGCCAAATTAACATTAAAATTTTAATTCAATTTACGAAAAAATGCCCGCATATCTAACATTTATGTTATCAGCTTTAGGAGAACTTTTCTCAAATACATTTCGCATTAATCGAAATCGCGCTAATATTAGCGATGATCTTAAGGAAAAAGTGGTGGTAATAACCGGTGCTAATACAGGTATCGGTAAAGTGACGGCTAAAGAGTTAGCCAGACGGGGTGCAAAGGTATATTTGATAATTTAAAATAATTTATTTAAAAATATTTTTACAAAATTTTATCTCTAAAAAAGGTAATTATTGGATGTCGAGACGTAAATAAAGGAAAACAAGCGATCGATGAAATTAGAGAACAGTATGCAGACGTTGTAATTCGATTAATTAAGTTAGACTTATCATCGTTTGCCTCAGTTCGACAATTCGCGGCTCAAGTGTGCGAACAGGAACAGCGAATCGATGTACTAATTAATAACGCTGGTGTTGTGATGGGTCCGAAAAACAATACAGAAGACTGGTTTTGAAATGCACTTTGGGACAAATCATTTGGGTATTAATGATTATCTAATTAAATAAAATAATATTTTTAATTATCCTCTGATTTAAAATTAGGGCACTTTCTATTAACCCATCTGTTAATGAAACAACTAAAAGCGGCACCGAATGCGCGAATCGTAAACGTTTCATCGGCACTGTATATGATCGGTAAAATTCACTTGAACGACATCAATCTGGAAAACAATTACTCGCCATCAATCGCGTATAATCAGAGTAAGTTAGCAAATCTGCTGTTCACTAGAGAATTGGCTCGAAAATTGTCGAAAACTAATATTAATGTGTATGCACTTCATCCGGGAGTCGTGAGAACGGAAGCACAGCGACATTTTGCGTCATGTTTTACGACAATGATTTTTAGGATTATTGCCATTAATTCTGATTTGGGCGCACAGACATCATTGTATTGCGCCGTTGATGATAGAGCTGCCAATGAATCTGGATATTATTACAGGTATATTTTTGTACAATAAGGTATGTGTTTATAATTTATTTATTAATTTATTTTGTTAATTATTTATAGTAATTGCCAACGCGTCGAAAAACTGACAAACAATGGCAAAGACGACGATACGGCCAAAAAGTTATGGCAACTTAGTAGTGAATTCGTAAAGCTTGAAAATCATTTGATTCTCATTTAAAATATTTACTTAATATATCTTAAGATTTTTATTTAATTAACAATTTTTGAATGTTTAATTATCACAATGTTTAATTTGGTTTATGAAAATTATGCATTTAATGTTATAAATTATGAGCAAATACTCAACTTAAAAAACTTTAGAAATTAAGTTTATGATTAAAATGAACATAAAATTAAATAAAGATTCAATACTATTAATAGATTTCAAATTTATATAAAAATTTCTTCTTTCTGTCGATTTGCCGTAATAATTGATCTATGATCGCAACTATAACAGAAATAAAGGAAAGTTTAAACACTTTAGTTTAAAGTTTCACAACTAGAGTACATTACATAAGTATTGCTTATAATTACTTGATTGTTTAATAACAACATTCTTTTATGCATCTACAGTATGTTTACATTTGCTTTCCCTGTAAGATAACCTTGAAAAGTTAAAATTGAGTACTGTTATGAATGACAGCAAATATAAATATTTCTATTTTCTATTTATATCTGTATTTATTTAAGCATTATGATTAAAATCTGATATTAACAATTGGCGTAATCAAATAAGATATTTTAACCCGAATTTCCATATATATGAAATGATATATTATAATAATTAGCGCATTAATTCATTTTTTTGAAAAGTTCACGTAATACAGAATAACTATTACATCAGTTTGCTGGCGTTTACGACGTTAGCCATCCGTTTAGTTGATCAGTTATTTATAACATAACAACGGCCTTCGAAAGTGCATCGCATTTATAGAAATGGGTAGTTTGTATGTTCAAACTAAATATTCTGAAACTTAACAATTCAATAACAAAATCTAATGCAATTGAAAAGTTTATTTTACGGGTTAGTTAAAATTTAGTTAATTTTGTTGTGCATTAACATTTTTAAGAATAGGGTATAATTTTAAAAAATTATTTAGTTTTACAACAAATTATTCACATTTGCAGTGAACATTATTGTTTAGAGCCAGACACTCGAATCATAATCAATGGCTTAATTTAAAAAAATAGTTTCACTGCAAATGTGAATAATTTGTTGTAAAACTAAATAATTTTTTAAAATTATGGGTTAGTGTTAATAAATAAAGTATTATAAATAAATATGGTATTGGATAGCATTAGATTCTTTGCGATAGTTTTGAAAGAACTATTTTTCAACGCGTTTCAAATCAGAAAAAGATACAACTTTCCCGTTGATCTTACCGGAAAAGTGGTTGTAATAACCGGTGCCAATACCGGTATCGGTAAAGCGACGGCTAAAGAGTTGGCCAGACGTGGCGCTAACGTCTTGTCCTTGTTTTAATTAATTAAATTAGTATTTACACTGTTATTTATTTAAGGTAATTATCGGGTGTCGCGATGTCGATAAAGGAAATAAAGCTATGGATGAGATTCGTGCTCAGTATCCAAACGTTAATATTAAAGTGATTCGGTTAGACCTGTCATCGCTGTCATCCGTGAGACAATTCGCTGCACAAGTGTGCGAACAAGTGTCCAAAATCGATATACTGATAAATAACGCTGGTGTAGGTAGCGTTCTGTCCCAAATCCATCACTGAAGATGGTTTCGAAACGCAATTCGGCACTAATTATTTGGGTATTTTTATGCTAAATATTCTAAGTTATTGTAAGTAAATTTTTCGTACCAAATTAAAAAACAACATCGTTTTTGTCTTGTGATTACCGAATTCAGGTCACTTCCTCTTAACACATCTATTACTAAAACCATTAACAACGGCCACAAATGCGCGAATAGTAACCTTATCATCGGTGGCGTATATGATGGGAAAAATTAATTTCGATGACATAAACTTAGACAAAAATTATTCACCATTCAACGCGTACAGTCAAAGCACGTTAGCGATTGTGCTATTTTCGCGAGAATTGGCGCACAAACTGTCGCACACTAATATCAAAGTATATTGCGTACATCCCGGCGCTGTTCGAACCGACGGGCAAAGACATGTGATCAAACAACCGTCAGTTATCACAAATTTTTTTCTCAATTTATTCACAATCAATGCAGAGTTGGGAGCATTAACCACACTTTATTGCTCTCTCGAGCCCCGTTTGAGCACCGAATCGGGATATTATTACAGGTTTTTATTTATTAATTTGTTTCTAATTACTGTAATAAAAGAGTATTTGATTTTGCAGTGATTGTACGCGTGTCGATAATGTGTTGGCTAATGGCACCGATAATATGGTGTCCACAAGGTTATGGTTGCTTAGCAATCAGTTGGTTAAACTCGACAATCATCTCATTCTTGACTAATTTATTTTATAATGCACTTCACTATAGTTGGGACGGACAAACTTTCATTATAAACTTTCTAGTGAAAGTTTATGAGAAAATTCTACGAATATTCCTAAAGAGAAATATTGTCCACAAATGAAAATATTTTTAAAAACAAATACCGGTAATAGGTGGGGGCAAAAATATTTCCATAGAACAATGGCATTCCCATACAATAATATGTCATTCCCATAGATAAATATGATTTTTTTATAAACTTATAAAACATGTGATTTAAAAGTTTCTCTATGGAGAAACTTTCCAAATGTAAACTTTCACAGAAGTTAGCCTTCTTCAGCCTAAAACGGAAATTTTTCCCAACTTCACGCTATTGTTGTGATTCACAAGAGAAGTGAAAATTTGCTAAATATTTAAAGTGTTTCAATATTATTTAATGCTATCAGTAATTCCCTTTTTTCTCAACAATTATTTAATAAAAATAAATTAATTTACGGGAAATAGAAAAGTCAAAAAAGCTATTTATTATATTTAAATCTACTCTAATTTATATTTTCGCCAATAGAGTACATAACAATCGATTTACACGTTTGAATACAAACATTATGTTTACATTTTTGATATGGTGAGATTAACCTTGAAAAATGAAAATAATACTGTTAGTTTAAGGGTTACGCCACACTCAATGACTGGCAATAATCATTTTATTTTACATCTGACGTGAGTGTGAGTTACTTTATCACTTTGAAAAATTGACAAAATATGAAAATAAATGCTCTCTTAATCGATTTTATATTTGATTATTTATCACAGCGTGAATGTAACGTATTTAATTCAATCATGCATTAATAAATCAATTATTAATATACTTTGTATTTCCGATCAATTACATTAATACATGGTTATTATTGCATCAGATTATTTCTTATGACTACTCGTCCCATCAGTTTATAGCATCACTGCGACAAACAAATTAATTGTATCACATTTTGTTGATGTGGTTTACGTTTTTTTTGCTGTTCAAATTTTCTACAAAAAAACAACACAGAAAAAATAAAAACTAATTTTCGTTTAATCGCACACAAATTTAGTGAATAATAATGGTGTTTGAAAGCATTAGATTTTTTGGCATAGTATTGAAAGAAATGTTTTTCAATGCGTTTCGTATCCGAAAGCGGTACAACTTTACCGGAGATCTTAACGGTAAAGTGGTTGTAATAACAGGTGCCAATACCGGTATCGGTAAAGTGACCGCTAAAGAACTGGCCAAACGTGGCGCTAAGGTTTACTTCATATACCCGTAATTTATTAAAATAATTATGATGTTATTATTTAAGGTAATTATCGGGTGTCGCGATGTCGATAAAGGAAATAAAGCTATCGAAGAGATTCGTGCACAGTATCCAAACGTTAATATTAAAGTGATTCGGTTAGACCTGTCATCGCTGTCATCCGTGAGACAATTCGCTGCACAAGTGTGCGAACAAGAGTCCCAAATCGATATACTGATAAATAACGCTGGTGTGGCGTTCTGTCCCAAATCCATCACTGAAGATGGTTTTGAGATGCATTTCTGCACTAATTATTTGGGTATATATTCCAATGTATATATAATTAATGCCTTATTATGAAACATCAAAAGCCTTTATTTTATAATACCTTATTTTATGTTTATTTTCCCTTAAGATTTAATGGGGTTTTCTCCTCACAAATTCAGGTCACTTTCTCTTAACGCATCTGTTATTAAAACCATTAACAGCAGCAACAAATGCGCGAATAGTAAACGTTTCATCATTTATGTATATGAAGGGAAAAATTAATTTCGATGACATTAATATGGATAAAGATTATGATCCACAAGACGCGTATAGTAATAGCAAATTAGCGATCGTGTTATTTACCCGTGAATTGGCACGCAAACTATCGCACACTAATATCAAAGTGTATTGCATTCATCCTGGAATTGTACGAACAGATGGACAACGATATCTCAATCTATCGGTTGTCTCTAATTTTTTCTTCAATTTATTCGCAATCAACGCAGAGATGGGAGCATTGACCACACTTTATTGCGCTGTTGAGCCACGATTGAGCGCCGAATCGGGACATTATTACAGGTTATTATTTAATAATTTGTTTCCAATAAATGTAATAATATTTATTTTGGCAGTGATTGTGCGCGTGTGGACAATGTGTGGCCAAATGGTACGGATGATGTGGTGGCCAATAGATTATGGTTACTCTCCAATGATTTGGTTAAACTCGATAAACATCTTATCCTTAACTAATTTATTTTACGCTTTTTAATTTTTAATTTGACTTTAATTTGATTTTAACTATTATTACCGTATAAATTTGAATTATTCACAATTTTCTAATAAGAAGTGAAAATTTTATTACCGAAATTTTTTTTATAGAACTGGCCGTTATGTAGAATCACGGAACCATTGTTGTAAAAAACTACATTGAAATTTTTTGCTGTATTACAAAATATTATAAAAGCTTAAAGCACGCCCTTTTTGCTTAAACAAATATTCTTAAAGCACGCACTTTTTGCTTAAACAAATATTCTTAAAGCACGCACTTTTTGCTTAAACAAATATTCTTAAAGCACGCACTTTTTGCT